>PVLA01004651.1:0-169569 GCA_004027455.1 Hydrochoerus hydrochaeris | reverse complement strand
TAGTATGGTAATCATCCTTAATTTCCTATTAACTTAATCTAAAGCTCTGTAAAACCTACACTGTTTTACCATGACTGATTGTAATCGAATCTGGTTTGTTGGATCACTGTTTTGTATTGATAGATTTTATTCAAAGCTGTTATGATTGATAGTATCAAGTCTGAGAGTATAGGCAACTGCACTTAAGATGACAAGATTCGCTAGAATATGCACTCTGGTTTGATTATTACCTGCCTTTGAAGTTTTATACTGTCTACAATGTTTTATTTTTACTAATATTGTTATGTATTGCTATATTCAATTATACTGCTATATTCAATTATGCCTGATGATATAGACAATTCTATTGAAGATAATAAGAAAAACACAGTAATCATTGTAGATCACCTTGAACTGTGGTTTTATATGACTTTTTGGTTTCATGTTTTTATAGGAATTTGTTTTGTTTTGTCTTGCTAAGTTTTGTTTTTCCCTCTTATACAGAAAGGACAGAAATACATGTAGAGACTCATGCACACGTAGCTGTTTACAGTCTCACTGTTTAATATCTACTTTGTATGCTTTAATTTTGTAACTTGACTATTTCTAAGAGGACAATATGTAATTTATTATCTAGTGATTTCTTATTGTTTATCTTTTTTTTTGAAATTCTGTATTATCTCTACCCTTTACATGCTTTTTTTTCTCTTTAAATTAAAAAAAATGAAAAAAAATAAAAAGGCAAATTCAGTCTGTGCAACAGTGACATAATTTGAGGGGTAGACTATGGAAATCTCTGGGGCACAGATGCAGGGTTCATGTAAACATTATTCCTTGGTAGAAAAAGGAAGGAAATGGTCTAAATTTCTGTAGAGATTTTCATGAGACCAAACAGTAGTGAAGTGGAAACCAGTTGCTCTTCACTAACCATCTGTGACTCCAGGCACATATCTTAGGATGGGATGGAATTCTCAAAATTGAGTCTAAATGAGAAGAATTTGGGGCTTTGTTTAACTCCTGACTGCTTGCTGCCCCACCAGTCCCTCCCCACCCTGAATTTCTGTAGTGGTATGTTGGGGGTGGGGCATTAGAATTAGTGTTTTTAGCAAGATCCCAGCTGATATTGCTGCTGTGCTAGCCTAGGGAGCACAGCTGAGACCCAAACCTAGAGCCTGATGGGCAGGTAAATAAAGTGAATGCTTGAAAATATCAAAGAGCCGTAATTCCAAATTCTAGATCCCATATTGAAAGACTCTCTAGTTTAGGAGTTATTAGATAATGAGATCTGTGGTCCATTTATATGGGAGGGGCTGATGGGATGCTTATGGTATGCTGTCAGAGGTGCTGGATCTGATTCTTTACCTTACAGATTTAGTAGGGTTCCACATTAAGGGAAATGATATATAATCTAAATTTTAATGTTATTCAAGTTCCTTCCAATGTCTTGGGAAATTTCTTCTCCACTGAGCAGTCCCCTGCTAAGCCAGCTCCCTTCTTTCTCCTGCATATGACAGGAATGTGGTTCCTTGTCCCCTTTTTCATTCCTCTGGTACCACTCACAGAGGACATGAGTGTGCAGCGTGCAATGGGTGACTGTTGCTTTGCCTGTTCTGTGGGCACCCCCTTCCTGGTCATATGCGCCAGTCTGCTTATAGAAATGGCTACCAAGGGGCAGTGAAGGTGTCTTCCCAGCCGAGGCCGCCACAAGTTGTCTTCCTGGACAACTGGAGGAGGGGTGCTGCCTATTGACCTCAAGAATGGCAGACAAGCCGGGTGACTAACACTACCTTCCACAGCCTCCCTCTTCAAAAGGTCTTTTACTTCTCTAATCTTCTCTATATCTCCCAGTAAATCCTGATTTCTTGGAACTTAGCTATCATCTCACTTCTGAAGAAAAAGGAAGAGTCACAGACTGGAGCCTGGGATCTCAGGGGCTTATATTTTAGCAATACCAATAATTTAAAATGTAATATTAGCCATCTTGTTGATTTACAAAAGGCTTTATCCACTCCACCACAGGTCTGTGTCACTGTCTACCTTCCCTATGGGTGTCGGTCACCCCACCTGCTGTCCATCCCATTTCCCCTGTCCCTCCTCCCACCTATTTATTGCTTCTGCTTTCTCTTGCTCATCAGTGTCTGCTTCAGAGCAGTGTCACTCGCCCTGCCTCATTACCAGCCACACCACGGACCATCACCCTCCACAGCCAAGATTCTACCATGGCATTGCTTTCCTGCTGCTGCCTGAAGAGGAACAACCATGGAGACAGCCTGTTGTTCGAAAAATAGAGCTTTCTTACCCTGAAACAGAGTGCCTACTATGCACTGGGTCCACCCAAATTATCCCTTGCTGCAGATGGTTGCATACTATGATTGCTAAATTAACTGCCAAGAATAAACTAATGAAATACTACCTTATCAACCATGAGAACAATTCATTGATTTTAATCTGAGTCTATAAATGAATTGGGAAAGGACTTGTCAAACCATTGCCTGAGGCCTGTCTAATGGTTTAAAAACATTTTTAATGTACTGTAAAACAAAAACCAAAACCATGTGGCAGGAACTTGTGTGGTTCACAAACCTAAAATACTTATTCTGTGGGTCTTTGCAGGGCAAGTTTGTTGAGCTCTGAATCAGAATTCTCTTGTAACAGGTGAGAGAGGCTGAGAATGACGACCTCAGACCCAAGGAAATAGTTCCATATTGGGCAGCTTGACTTGCAGGTGCCTACTGGGGTCAGGCAAGTTCTTCCTGCCTGTGGGTGAAAAGAAGATAGGGTGGGGACCCTGGGATCACTGAGCCCAGCTCAAAGGGTGGGGAAGGAGGGCAAAGAGAATGGGAAAGGGAAGACCTGTGAGGGGGCTCCAGCCTCTGTGGTCTCCGTGAGAGGCTGCACCTGCATTTCCAGGATGGAGAGGGTGTGTGTGGGAGGGCTGGTCCCGGCCACGGTGGGTATCCCAGGATGCCTGTGAGGTAAGCCGAAGAGGTGGTAGAGGGTGGAGAATAACCCAGCATGGGGGACTGATCTGGGTTTCAGCCCTACGGGTATCAACCTTGTCCTCCTGCTCCTGCCATTCCTGGCTTCTCTACCTAAAAGTGCGTCCACCTTTCCCCACCTACCCACAGGTTGCTCTTACTTGTCACTCTGCTTTTCTTCTTATGGCTCATCCGCGTCCACCTCCGGTATTCTTGAGCGCACTGCTTTGTCATTGCTGGATAGGGTTTATGCACTGCTTGCCCACAGTGCCTTGGCTGTGCCTGATGTGCAAGTGCTTTGTAAATTGATTGACTCCAGCAAACCCCGTCTACTACAGAATATTCATGGAGAAAGAACCCCTGGAAAGTCCTAATGCCTGGTAGAGAAGGGCCCCAGTTTGGTCAGGAAGGGGTTTAAAGTCTCTCTAAATTGAACTTTAGTGGAAATGTGACCTTATTTTGTATCTCAGATTAATAAAGTATAGCCCACTGGTTGTATCAGAACCAGCTGACCAATACTTTTCTCCTGACAAAATGTTTATGTAGAGTGCAGTGACTAACAGAAGGTTACTTACTGCATACAGAATCACAACACAGGAACTGGCAAATATCTTGGCCTTGTGGTAGAAATACATCTTCCAGAGATACAAAAACTTGTAATTGTGGTGTCCTTCTCTCATGGAATAAGTCCACATTTACCCAGTGCCCTCTCTACACCACTTGAGACTTGTTGAAATTTTCTACATAATTTGTTGAGTGAATTTATGAGTAATACAAGCATTTACTATGTAGTATTTAGAACGTTTGCTATGCACTACTTGGGTATTATTCTGAGCACTTTAAAAACATATCTCACTTAATTCTCACAAGAATACTTTGAAGTAGGTTCTAATTTTCAGCCTTTTATTTCATGTAAGGCATGAGAGGCATTGGGAAGTTGAGCAACTCACTCAAGCTCACACAAATTAGTAAATGGTGGCACTGGGTGGAATTTGAGCCCTGGCAGCTCCTACTCCTCCCCAGGGCAGTGCTAGAGACCTAGGGAAGAGCCGCTGACTACCATGCCTTTCTCCTTAGTCACTGTAGACCACAACCCTCAGAGCACAGCAGGTCTGCAGTGAAGCTGATGTGACGAGCAAACAGTCTCGTCACATCTTCCTCTGGAGGCACCCTTGTCTTGGGAATGTACTTGTCTGGTCCTGCACTGTCATCAGAAACAGTCCCTGGTCCTTTAAATCACGTCCTCTTTTTAAAAGCAGCTGTCACTTTAATTCTAGATCATGAGTCTAGTGTTTCAAGATAGACTTCTTATGGTGGCTGTGTTGATACCCTCAATAATCTATCAGTACTCACATAATTTTTGATTTTTGCAAGTGGAGAACTTGACCTATTAGATTATCCTGTAGCACAGGATTCAAGGGAGAATGTTAGTCTTTTAATTCAACTCGATAGCTCCCCACTGCCATGGAAACCAGGGCCACACCAGGCAAGCGCTGTACCACTGAGCTGGCTACCCTTCCAACCCTCAGCTAAGCAAATATCAGCACACAATTTAAAGCTTGGCACTGGGCCAGCAAATGAGGGAGAAATGAGCGTATGTAAAAACTTATTATCTTGTCCCACAGGCAAGATAGAATTGTGGGATGTAATTTGATAACAAAACCGATAAAACTGCTTCTGCTCAGTGCCAAGACAGATACAGCATACACTGAGATGGGATATAGAGGGATTGTCCAAATTTAGAAAAGACGTATTTGCAGTGATTTGAATTCACTCCCTCTCAGGTGAGGGACTGTTGATAATGCCTCCAGGAAGGCTTCTCAGATTGCCCACAGCCTTGTTAAAAAAAAAGAAAAGAAAAAAGAAAGAAAGAAAAAAAATCCTATAGCTATTTTGGTGGGCTTTTGGTTCCCTCCAGTGGTATTATCCGGAAATGCAAATTTCCTTTTTGTATATTTCTATTTCTTTTATGTATTTATTTGGTCAGCACATCTGTTGAGCTCTTGCTATATACTAGGCTTTGTATTATGGATACAGAGATAAAAGACACAACTTTGTTTATGAAGAACACACAAGGCTAAGAAGAATTATCTGCAAAATCTGCAAATAAAGACGTGACTAGACTGTTCGGGGCCATGATCTACATCACTGCAGATCTGCTGTGTTCTGCGGGCTGTGGTCCAGAGCCTAAAGAGAAAAGCCGGGCGGTCAGCAGCTTTCCCTTAGGTCTCCCTCCAGCCCTGCCCCGGGGAGGAGTAGGGGCTGCCAGGGCTCAAATCCCAGTGCTGCCATTTATTTATTTATTTATTTATTTATTTATTTATTTATTTATTTATTTATTTTATTTAAGAGAAAATAAGACACAGAAAAGAAAAACGGAAAGCCAAAGAAACAAACAATTTACTAATTTGTATGAAAAACAAGTATGGTGACCTAGCCCAGTTCTGGAGGGATAGAGTGAAAATAAGAAAACTTTCTTAAAGGGTAAAGATGTTATCTAAGGTTTTAAAAAGCAGTGTTCGTTCCTTTTCCTTTATACAGTAGAAACAAATGTGTATTGTAGAAAATGTAAACACACTAAAAAATTGTCACATTATTCAACCACTCACAGTAATTACTTATGTTTTCCTGTATCTACTCCAAACTCCTTTTATATATAGTTTTAAACAGAAATTATGCTCATAATGTTTTATCTTCTTTAAACAAGAGCATATGTTTTGAAATTTTAAAAAATATATTAATGTAATCTTATGATTTTTTTAAAACAGTATTATATATCCCCACTTTTATTTTTTCAGATGAACTTTAGGATCATTTTGTTTAGTTTTTAAAAAAATCTTGTTGGTATTTTAATTGTGAGAAATATAGAGATTTATTTGAAGACATTTTACATTAAATATTTCTGTCTAGTGTGTAGCACATCTCTCCATTTGTTTGAATCTTTTGTGTCCTCTCAATCAAATGATATAATTTTCATCATTAGGGTTAGTTCAAAGGTTTACTTCTAGATTGTGAAAGGTAAGAAATTGCTCAAGGATAAAGAACAACTGGGAGGGGGAAAAGGAGAAAAGAAGGAAGGGAAAGGAAAAAATATAAATTGTATACATATATACACAAGATAGCTAAGATAATTGTACTGCTATTTCTGTTCATGGAAAAGAACAGTTCGTGTTGATACTGTTTGATCAATTTTGCGTGCCTACATCTAATCTGAGCATCTCTCTTGAAGATAAGGATATATAATACAACAATCACTGTTAAATTCCTGTCATCCTGTTTTGAAATCCTATATCATTATTGTTTTGGATTTTTGTTGTTGTTTGTTTCTTTTTTTCTGTGTTTTTTCTCTCTAAACTAAAAATTAAAAATTTTTTTCAGTGAATTAGCTATTGGATCTTTCTCAATTCATTATTTTCCTAACAACATTATTGGACTAACCATGAAATATAACTGATTTTTAAATAATTTGCAATATTATTGAGGTGTGAATTACTATTTTTTAAAGTAAATTCTTTTAGTTCTCCATTTGCAATCATAACATATGAAATGACCATTTTATATCACTCTCCCCCAAACTAGTGCTCTTTTATTTTCCTTAGGGGAATTATAGGAAAGTCTAAAACTACATTAAATAATATAGAGATACTTGCTTTGGTTTTATTTGCCTTATTTCTGTTTTATTTTTAAATGTAGCATTTTTAAAAGATATTTTCACATTACCTCTACTTTGCTAAGTTCTTTTAAATTTGCAATGGGTACTGAGGTTATCAAATGCCTTTTTTTTTTTTGCATCTGTATATAGTTTTCTAAGTCCACATAAAAACTTAGCACATACAGGATGGCTTAAAACAACAGAATTTATTGTGTGTTTCTGAAGACCAGAAATCCAGAATGAAGGGAACAGTAATGCTGGTTTCTTCTGGAGGTTTCTAGGGAAAATCCACCCCCATACTCCTCACTCCTCTGTGGGGTAGTCTGTCAATCCTCAGCATTGCTTGGTTTGCAGTTGCACCACTCCCATCTCTCTCTGCCTGTTTTTGCATCACTTTTTCCTGTCTTCTCCTTCTCCCCCATACCCTCCTTTCCCCTCCCCTCTCCTCCTTCTCTTCCTCCTCCTTTTCCTTCTTTCTTGTCTTCTTCTCCTCCTCCTCTTTCTCCTCCTCCTCCTCCTCTTTCTCCTTCTCCTCTTTCTCTGCCTCCTCCTCCTTCTCCTCCTCCTCTTTCTCCTCCTCCTCCTCGTTCTCCTCCTCCTCCTCCTCCATCTGACGTTTGTTTTTGGATTTAGAGCCCGCATGGACAATCTGGGATAGTCTCATCTTCTACAGTGCTCCCCTACCCCCCCCCACCTTTCTCTCTCTTTGTAACAGTCTTGCTATGTAGTTCAGACTGGCCTTGAACTCTCTGTGTAGTCTAAATTGCCCTCAAATTTGTGGTAATCCTCCTGCTTCAGCCTCCCAAGTCCTGGAATTACAGGCATGCACCACCGTGCCTGCCAAAAACCATTTATCTAAATTAGGTAGTATTCACAGTTCCTGGTAGATGTTTTTTCCTAGGGACAACACACTACAGCATGTATAAATAAAGGTATCTTTTAATTTCTTCAATATATGAATCTCTCCTCCACCACCTCACCTGTTTTCTCTCTTTCCTAGGACACACCTCATTCCTCAGTTGTTCCCTTTCTGATCCCATTTTTCACTCTGCAAATCTATCCTTGGTGCAGTAGACCAAATTAAATGCTCTTTGTATGTATCTGTGTGCACACATTAGCCCCTGAACATTTACTGTTGTATGACATCACATTCCTGTGTAGCTGTTGGTCTTTTAGGTGACACTGTAACTTCCACAAAGATAGGGACTGTGTATATATAACATCTTAATTATCCCAAAGATTGACTCATCAACAGAGAAAGCTTAAGATATATTTTAGAGAAATAAACTAATTATGATGCATTAAATTACAAATTTTCTCCCATTGAACTACTCCATTCCTGTAGCAAATTTAGCCATACCATCTTATTTTTTTAACATTAGAGCTTGCATATTAATATTTTATTGATATTTTTGCATATATTTAAAAGTGAGTTCAGTGTTTTGCTTTTTATCGTTTCGTTTGGTTTGGGGAGCAGAATTAAGCTAGAGAAATAAAATGAATTACATATGTTCTGAAAATTTTTAAGTAGCATGGGAAACATGGACCACCTGAGTCCACTAACCTTCACATCTGGTTAAACATCTCCCTTCTTGTGTCATTGTTGGTTTTTCTATATCTACTTTTCAAATGCTTTGGTTTCTTTCTAATTCCTTCCTAAAGAAAATAAATATCCATCTTATCTATATTTTCAAAAATTTAGTAAGTGTTGTATAATAAAACGCTTCTGTAATATTTATTTTTTTCTGTAATATTTTAAAAATCTATCCAGTAGCTGATGATATATCATTTCTCATCAGTAATCTTTTCTTTTTTAAATTTGATTTACTATAGATTTTCTTCACTTGATTTTTTTAAAAGAAATTGAGTAACTTCTAAAACAGTGTTATCGAGGTGTAGTTTATATATCATAATATTTACCTGTGACAAGTATACATAATATAGTGATTTTTAGTGCTATCACCAAGTAGTACAGCTTTCAATGTAAACCAGTTTTACAATGTTTTCATGCCCCTAGAAAAATCACCTTTAACAGTTAGTTCACTCTCAGCCCTAAGCAACCAATAATCTATTTGCTGTTTCTATCAATTTTCTTTTGTTTTTGGAATTTCAGCTAAATCGAATTATAAAACATGGTTTGTTGCATCTGTATTCTTCCACTTTGCATTTTAAGACTCATTCATGGCAGGCATGTGACAAGAGTTTGTTCCTATAATCCTTAATATTCCATTGTTTATTTACCAAGTCATAGACATTTAGGTTGTTCCCAACTTTTCTTCATTATGACTAATGCTGCTATGGAATTTGTCTGCAGGTGCTTGTGTGATTTCTTGCTTTTATTTCTCTTTGGCACAGACCCAGCATGGAATTGCTGAATTGAGTGCTAATTTTGTGACCCACATTTTAAGAAACTGTCAAACTGTATTCCAAAAGGGCAGCCCCATTTTACATTCTTGCCAGCAATGTGTGATTCTGCACATCCTAACCAACATTTGCTACTGTCTTCCTTATGTACTGTATTCCTTTTACTAGATATGAGATAGTGTCTTCCATATGTGTGCATGGGGGACTTGTTGGCTTTTTTCCTTTTTCATTGAATATTTCATTGTATGGATACAGCAGTTTCGTTTATTCATTTATTTATTGAAGGACATCTTGGTTATATCCAATTCCTGGAAATTATTAATAATGTTATAAACATTATTGTACCAGTTTTTGTGTGAACTTAAGTTTTCAGCTCACTTGGGTAATACCGTCAAGTGCAATTTGATGGGTTGAAATATAAGACTATATTTTTTGTAAGGAAAACTGTCACGTAAAGTGGTTATGACATGTCCACCAACAATATATAAATCTTTGTTTCTCATCTTTCTGTCAGTACTTGATATTGTGCATTTTTCTGCATTTTAGGCATTCTGATAGTTTAATAGAATCTCATTATTTTAATTTTTAATATCTACTGACAGAATATTTTCTCATGTTTATTTGCTATATTCTTTGGTGATGTATTTTTTCTGATCTTTTGCTTATTTGTAAATCAAATTCCTTGTTTTCTTACTGTCGAATTTTAAGACTTCTTGTATATTTTGCTTATAAGTTTTCTGTCAAGTACATGTTTTGCAAAGGTTTTCTGCCCACCTGGGATAAATTTTGGAGTGATTTTGTGTATCTTCCAAAATATGTTTTTGAGATTTTGATAGAAACTGTATTAAACCTGTGTTATCAGTTTGAGAAGAAGTGACATCTTTACTCTGTTGACTCTTTCACTCTGTGAAATAATATGCCTCTCCCTGTTTTAGATTCACTTCAATTTCATTCATTAGTGATTTTTAGTTTTCAGAATACAAGTTCATGTGTTATATAACACTCTACCTATTTTTAGATTAATATATATATATATATTTCTAGTTTTCAGAGGTTTATAAATGGCATTGTATTTTGAAATTCTGATTTCCTTGGGGTATGTATATATGTAACTTATTTTTGTATGTACCTTGATCTTGTGTATTGCAACTTCACTCCCTTATTAGTTTTAGGGAGCTTTTTTAATAGATTATGTGCAATTTTCTATGTACATCATTATGTCATCTGCAATTTGGAATTATTTCTTCCTTTTCAATCTATTCCTTCTTATTTCCTTTTCTTTTATTGCACTGATCAGAATTCTAGCACTATGCAGAATAATAATGGTGAGATGGGCATCCTTGTCTTGTTCTTGAAATTATGGAGGGAATATTCAGTCTTTCATCACTAACTGTTAAGTATTTTTTATTTCACTTTTATTTGCATTTATTTTATGTTGAATTCATTCTTGTGCTCTAAGTTTTTATTTCTTCAGTTTCTCCTTTGCAGCCTCCTCTTCTGGTTTAGAACAGTTTGTTCCTTTCAGGGAACAATTTCAGGGTGGTGGGGGAGTTCTTGTACGAGGGCCTCCCACCATGAGCTCTGTAAATACAGTGGGCACCTGCAGGGCTTTGTTCACCAGGTTATGCTCAATAAACAAGACCCTTAAATCCAGCATTACTCTGCATTTTTATGTACATGCAACAAAAATGCTGCACTTTTCTAATACACCATCTTTTGAAATTTGTTCCTCTTTAACTTTAAAAAAATTGTGAATTATTTTAGTCTCAGGAAGTTACAAAAATGAAACAGTTGACCCTGTATGCCTTTCACCTAATCTCCCTACTGGTAACATTTTATATAATTGCAGTGCACTGTCAAAACCACATGTCTGATATTGGTATAATTCACAGAATTTATGCAGAATGTCACCAGATTACATGTATTCATTGTGTGTACAGTTCCCTGTAATCGTTTCATATACACAGAGTTTTTAATCAGTATCATAGTCAACAGAGAAAGCTACTCTGTCACCACAGAGGTGCCTGGCACTGCCAGTCACATCCATTCTATTTTATGATTAAAAAATGTAATTTCTTCTATTTAACTGTATATCTTGGAGATTTATCCATGTTGGTATAGATACCTAATTCTGTTTAAAAACTGAGAAGAACTTCCTAATATAAATGCTCCTCAACATATCTGACCATTCCCCTGCTGATGGGCCTTTAAATTGTTTCCAGCTTTTCACTGTTTTTAACTTTACTGCAGTAAACATCCTAACATGTGGCTTCTTACAAACATTTGTGCACGTTTCTCCTGGATAGAGGCAGAATATAATTACTGAGTTTGCAGTCAAGATCATATCATATTTTAGGGTATACTTGTTATTGTCAATCTTTTAGACTTTAACATTTGTGCTGACCATGTGATACCTTCTCGTTATGATTTTAGCATGCATTTTCTTGGGGTGAGTGATGATGTCAAGTGTTCATTTAGGTGTGTATTTGCCATTCATTTATGCTGGGTTTTTTTGAAGTATCTCTTCAATCTTTTGACTGTTTTTTAAATTAAGTTTTAAAAATCATAGTTCTTTATATATTTTAAGTAGAACATCTTTTTCAAATAAGTTTATGATATATATTTTCTTCTGCTTTGGGACTTGTGCTTTTCATTTCTTACTTGGCGTCTTTTGGAGAACAGAGATTTTTCTTTGTGTAGTAAAAGGTTTATCACTTTTCAAAAACTTTCATTGATTTTTTAAAAAATTGTTTTTCTAAACTCCTGTTTTATTTACTTCTGATCTGATATTTATTATTTTTTTCATTCTACTAACTTTAAGCTTAAGTTGTTCTTTTTTTTTCTAGTTCCTTGAAGTGTAATTGAGGCAGGGAGATAGGCCCCACACATCTCAAAAGATAATTTTCTTCTGCCGCTGCCCCTGACGCCTTGTGGTGGGGCCATGGTTGCATCAGATGCCCCGTGGTCACTTGAGGAGACACTTTGGCTGCAGCCAGCTTCAGCCTACTACAAACCTGTCACAGATGCCTCCGTGCCTCTGTAGCCTCTTCAGTCAGCTGCCCAAGGAGCCTTCCCCTCCCCATAATCACTTTATAAAAGCAACCTTCCCCAGGTCAGTCTGGGTCAGTCGACCTTGAGAGATGAGCGAGCACCTTTCTGAAGGGCTGGCACGACTCTATATGAACACAGCTGAACATGGGTCAGTCCACATACAGTCCTCTCTTATGCTGCAGTGCTGCAGTGTAAACTGTAATTGGGCCTCTCCCAAAGAGCATATTCTTGACTATTCATGATTTGCGTCTCAGGTAGTACAGCCTGAGATAGGGGAAATATATTTCAAATCCCACCTGGGAAATTTAGTGAGACCTTGTCTCAAAATAAAAAATAAAAGTGGTTGGGGATCTAGCCCAGTGGCAAAGTGCATCCATACCACAAAAAAAAAACCCTTTATACTATAGTAAACATCTCTTATGATCACACTTGCCAAAGACACCATCATTACATTTGATGCATAGACCTTATATTGGTCAGATTTCCATTACCATAATAAAATACCCGGGATAACCAACTAGTAAAGAGAAAGGTTTATTTTGGCTCAGTTTTGGAGGTTCTATCCATGATAATTTGGCTCCACTGCATTGGAGCCGTGGCTGGGTAGGAAGAAGGATGAGGGCAAGAGGCTGGGGTCTCACAATCTGTTACATGGGCTTGCCCCCAAAGACCTAAAGACTGCCAATTAGCCCCTACCCACCTACCCGTTAAAACTTCCACCACCTCCCAATAACCCTAATAATTCTACACTGGGATTTAAGCATTTAACACATGGGCCTTCAGGGAACATCCAAGATCCAAACTATAGCAATTCATTTTTCTTATTTATATATGTGCTAACATATATTAGAATTGTTCATTTATTTTTACAAAAGGATCATACATTGTGTGGTGGTTATGGTATAGTGTAAACTTGATTGGATCCACCCAAAGAATTGGTACGGGCCACTTCTACATGTGTCTGGGTGGGTCATAGAGGTGTACTCTTGGGGTCTATGTCTGGTCCCTTGTCCTTGCTCTATGGCAGTGAGGGTGAATCTTTTAGAGCTTTCAATGATAATACACAGCCTGTTGTAGCACACAGCCATAAATTTAGCACCACTGCTGCTGTTCCCCTCTGCTTCTCAACCCCTATGAACTAAGCTGCTTTGCTCTACCATGATAGTCCTTCACTGGGGCCAGCTTATTATGGACTGAATCGTCCAAACTGAGCCAAATTAAAATTCTCCTTAGTCGTGGGTTTCAGACATTATGTTTCAGTGATGAGAAAGCTGACTAAAACACATAGTATTGCAGTTTTCCCCCACTTTAAGTATCATTTGGACCATGGCTTGTGTTGTTTTATGTAGGTCTGACTCCTTTCTTATAAATGATGCACCACAAAATACTTAGTAAAAAATCTTATCCCTCTCTCTTGTGCTTCATGAAGAAATTTCCACTCCCGGGGTAAAATAAAACAGTATTAATGATTCTAGACTTAGTTCTACCTTCTAGATAAGAGTGATGTATCTGTGTTATTGAACTAGGAGAGTACACTGGGTACAAATGACCCTGCTCTCTCTAAACTTTTGGTTCCAGTGATTGACTCTGCGGTGTGCTCATTCTGCTAACCTGTAGCAATCTGCCCGCCTAGGCTGTTCCATTTCTGCAGGCAGAAAACGAAAGTCTTCTCTTGTTGGAAGGGAAGAGAAGTAGAAAGCCCAACTGGCTTCACATTTCAGTCACATTCACCTGTGAAGTTTAATGTGGACTTTGAATTTCATCATCTTAAGTTTACAACTTCTCAAAAAACCTCCCCTCTCAAGAGGGCCCTTCAAATCCCAGCATTCCCCATTCCCTACCAATAGATATTTGTATTTTGTTATAGCAGATATTGTCTTTGTCCAACATTTACTTTTTATATCTAGGACAACACAGTCCAACAATAGGCATGATATCATTCAAAGAAGCCCTCTTTAAGAGAAATCTCTGAATCTGAGCTTGGGGTCAGCACTCATGGACAACCTAATCAACACCAACACAACAGGATGGACTGAAGAGTCTCTTGAGTAATAAAGATGATCTATAAGGAAACTGAATTGCAGGAGACTTCCTTCATGCACCCAATAAACATTATCAGCTCATGACAATGTGCCAGGCACACACAGAGTCCCAGTTTTTATGGAACCTACATCACACAAAGAAACAAGCAACAAGCAATGAAATGCCGGAAAGTAATAACTTCTCTGTGGTCTTAAAAGAGGGTAATGAGTTTCAGTCAATGCTTGTTTTAACTACAACTTGAACTTTCTGGTATAGGCAGTATGCTTTTTATGCTTTCTGGTAAAAAGTAGCCATAGGCTTTATTTCAAAAATTTCTAGTTCTTCAGCCTTTGTGACAATGGCTGGTATGTTGGCAAGTGATTATTTCCATGGTACTTTCCATTTCATGGCTAATTCAGGAAATGTGTTCTGAATTTTAGCCACACATGTCCTTGGTCCCCTTCCCATAGTCTACTGCACATATATATGCCTTTACAAGGCGCTTTAGAATAATGCAAGTAACTAAATAAGCATATATGTGTATGGTGTGTGCATGTATGTTTATTTTCAGCATGCATTCATGTCGTGTTGTTTTCCAAGAGAAAAACTAATTTCCCAAAATATTCTGTCAGTATCTTTATGGCATCTTGATTGGGCCACGCTAGAGTTTTAGGGTAACTTTAAAATATTTTCATATTGTTAGAGTTTCTATTTTATAAACCCCAGAGAGGCCTTGGAGTCTAGAGAAGGAAGACAAAGTGGACGATACCAGTTTGGATCACAGCCAACACCAAATGAACACTGGAATAGCATGTCTAAGCTTGGGTCCCTCTTATTTAAGCAGGTAGACACTTGAGCCCTTCTAATAGAACCCTTTTAACATATAGCCACATATCCATTCGCCCTGGGAATTTTTTCCTGTAGTATTTCTTTATTTGGTGGTTTTAAAATTATTTTCTTCCTTTCATTTTCTCTTTTTCAAGAACTGCTTGTCAGGCTGGACCTTCTTGAGTCATTTGTTTTCCTTTCACTTATTCCAAATTTTTGACTTTTGGTTTTACTTTTGTGTAAAATTCCTTGACTGCATATTTCAGGTCTTACACTTTTATTTTCCTTTTTAATAAGCCTATTTTTATTTGCCAAACACTTTGTTCTCTGCTGTTCATTTTATATGGGATTTTATTTTCATTTTAAGAATCAAATATTCTATCTTTCTCTGAGATTCTAGAAATTGTTTTCCAGTTCCAGTTGTGTTTTTTATTATTTGTTTCCTCTGGGGACATTTTTTCCTCTTAATTCTGGACTTTCTCTTTGGTGTTGTGTATTTTCCTCAAAGTTGGTGATCTTGCCTGGTTTTCTGTTCTGTCCTGAAAATTTCCATGCCAGTAGTTTCCATCTGGTCACAAGGTTTTTTTGTTTGTTTTTGTTTTTAACATCTTCATCGATAGCTTGAAATGTCTATATCAATTCTTTCTCCTTAAAGCACTCTGTTCTTCATTACTGATAATGATGTATTTAAATGCTTTGGTATCCTCTCACCAAAGGAGGGCTTCTTCAGCTCAGGTAAATGACAGTAGATGACACTACTGCATGTCCAAGTGTGGTCTGTGTACTACACAGCTCTTTAGAATGTGAAGGCTCTCTGTGGACCCATCCAACAAAGGGACTGTAGCAGCATCGGTCCAGACACTATGACCTCACCTCTGTAGTAGTTTCTTCTTGTTCTGGTAGTTCCTGAAAAACACATGGAGCTCAATTGTCTCCTGAAAAATAGTTCCTTCACTTTATTCCAAATAGGTCAATTCATTAGGAGTTCTGGTAAGGTGACTTTTATGTAAAATTCAAAGGTCCCAGAAGGGACAGTTGCAGCCCTATGCTTGTGGCAATATAAAGAAGTTATTCCACAACCCATCTTATACTTTTATATTGTAACCTCCTATAAGATGAGGAGTTATATTCTGAGTATTGGTTAGGGGTGGAGGGAGAAAAAAATTAAGGAAAATGGGAGGCAAATAAAATCCCTAAATATGAGACACCAGCCCAATCATACAAACAATTTATACTTGAATAATTTCTTTATCAAGGGTAATTCCAAATTATGACTCCTCTTGCCTGGGTTATTAGATTCAGACTAATTTATTTTTTGTATTTCAAAGGCTTAGGAGGCACTAGTCCTCAATTGCCTTACAAGTGAATGCATTATTTACAATAAAAATGTAGATGAGCTTGTAATCCTTGTTTCAGTTTTAAAATATAAAAAGGTCTAAAAGGATTAAGAGTCTTAATCAGGCAAGTACAATGGGATAAATGCCATCATTTTAGGTCTAGGAGAATTTAGGTGAGAAAACATTGGCATTCATAATACAAATCTCCCTGTTGGAGTAAAAAGATCAAGAAAATTCTAAGAGATAGTGCTAACCCTTTATAAGCAGTACTGGTGTGTGTGTGTGTGTGTGTGTATGCATCTGTTCTTATTGTATTGTTCTATATCTATTCTTAAGGATCTTTAAAGCAATTACAACAATCTGATCTATTAGATATGTGAAAATTTAAGTTGTAATAACATCTGGGGAATTCTTATTTTTGTGTATCCATTTGTTTGTTGTTTATTGTTAAGTGAAAAAATATCAGAATTTTAAGTGTTTACAATATGAGACACTAGATTTGGCAGGATGATAAAATGGATATTAGATAAAATGCTGATAATAAAGTGGATTCCTTTCTCAGTTACAGAATATCCTGCCTGCTTTAGACTTTGCATAGTCTGCTTTCTCAGTTCTCTCTAATTATGTCAAACCCTTCATGTGATTTTTCTATACACAAAGGAGAGGAGAGAAGTCTTCAGAGCAAGATCAAGACTAGAGTCAGGGTAATCGACTTTTTATCATGGTAAAATATTTTTTATGGTTATGTTTCTCTCTATCCCACTTGAACTCTGATTCTTCCTCCCCTTAAGATAGTAATTTCTTCAATTTGTTTGAAACTCTACCAACAAAAGGAGAATGAAGAGTGACCAAAAAACACTTTTAATATTTATGCTAGAATTCACTGAACAAAAATATGAAAATAAATTTACCCTTAATAAATTATTGCCCTTTTATATTATCTCTCTTTACAAAATGAAAATAAGCACAGTGAAACAACTGTAGTACCCAACAACAAACCAAACTACTTTAAGTAGAAAAAATACCAACCAAGATTAATAAATTCTATTTTGAACTCAAAAATATCCTCTGTACCCAAAATATACTAAAATTCAGATGAAAGGAAATGTAAAAACTTTTATATTAGTAATGAAAATAATATTTAATAGAAATAAACCCCTCTCTCTACAAGCTCTATTTTGGGTCTTATCTCAGCCTTCCCAGTGGATACCACCATGGTTTCCATTTAGCAAATGGAGACTGACCTATAGAAGTGATACATAGTTGCTCATACTTACACAGACAGACCTTCCAGTGGTCAGGTTTATATAGAATAATTTTGTCTTTAAATTTGTATATGTCTGTTACCTGAATCTGGCAATGCAGTACAACATTTGGTTTAAATGTGGATAAGAACATGTTAAATGGAAACTTCATCATTATCAAGGTGCTCCATAAGTCACAGAGATATTAAATTGTGACATAAAAAATGTCACTGAAGAGTTAAAAGAGCTGACTTTTCTATTTCAGACATCATTTTATTTAGGTGAGGATTGCCTCCAGCCCTTAAATTGAAAACACCTGGCACTCTGCCCAGAACTTGCCAAGGTTTCAAGTATTAGGAAAAAAATTATGGTCTAGATTAATTTGAGATCTTGGCTTGTGGCCAAGCTAATGTGGCTTCTGAACTGCGAAAGTGTCAGGGTGGGCTGGATGGTATTCCTCCATCCATTCATGAAAGGAGTGTGTGAGAGGGTAAAGGGATGATACAAGTCAAAGCAAAACCATATACTGTTAAAATGAGGCATCAGTACCCTAGGGAGACTGAGTCAAGCACTAAGGGAGCTCCTAAAGAGGCCAGGAAATGCAGGAGAAAATCTAATGAAACAGAAGCTGAGCCTGGACACAGGCCCTGGACAGGCTGGGAGTGAGGGACTGTTCTCAGAGAGGTCACATCTCCCAGAGATGGACAATCTAAAGGCCCAGGATACAGTGATATTGAAGGTCCCAGGTGGAAGGGTCTCCCGTACCACAGTGCAGGCACCAATTGGGGTATTGAACCCCTGTTGTAGTCAGGGGTTTGCAAGGAGAACATGACAATTACAGGATATATAATTTATAGTATTATTTATAATGGTCATCCAAGAGTTAAATACAAGAAGTGCAGGAAATCTGTCCACACACTAGAAAATCCAGCCAAGGGCCTGGATCCTAGGACAATAACCTGCATGAGTTCAGATGAAAACCTAGAACCCATGACAGTGCCTCCCATGAATCCAACTGTAGGTCTAGGACACACAGCAATGATTCATGCAAATCTGTTTCATGAGTCTGTGTTGGGAAGGCCCAAATGTCAGTGGTGGAAGCCAGAAAGTCCCTGTCAGTAGGATGAAGGATCTGTGCCAGTAGGTTGAGGGTTCTGCATTAGAGCCAGAAAGCAATGCTCAAAGTAAGAATGAGAGTTCACCTGAAAAGTACTCCAGCCATTCTTAGAGACCATGAGGTCTCAAGCTCCTCTAACTATGAAAACAGCCAAGTACATATCAGAAAGCCAGCATGACAGACTTCTCCTGGAGATTGAACAGCACACCATCTTTCCCTCTGGAGCCAGGAAGCCATGCTTAAAGTAAGGACCAGAGTTCCCCCAAAGTGAATCTCAGCCATTCTCAGCAACGAAGTCCCAGGCTCCTTTGATGATAACAGCCAGGTTCATATCAGGAAAGAAGCCCAGCAAGCTCCTCCAAGAGAACCTACAGCAACAGGAGAACCAACAGCACCAAATAACAATTCCTAAGTCTCCTTTTTATGCTGGAAACAATCTTCAGGTGGGCCTTCTACACTCAGCACCATGCTGATTCAGTTCAGCTTATGTTAAGTTGACCACCAGTTTTTAATCCACCACTATCCCAAAGAGCTAAATAGTTAGATCCCTGGGAATCCTATATTTTGGAACCATCCTCAGGAAATCTCGGAGGAAAAAAAAAATCCATTATGGGCTTCTACCAGGTCCAAGGGAGAAGCTGAAGGTGTGGCATGCCTCAGTGTTTTCAGAAAGGAAGGAAGGGGAAGGGAAAAGGGGAAAAGGAAGTGAAAAGGGAGGAAAGAAAGTCTTTTTTTTTTTGTCAATTTTCCAGGTGTAAATATTCCTATCCTGGTAGATTTTTAACTACCAATACATAGTCCCTGAAAGAGTTCGGAAGAGAATTGGACCTCAGGGGCCAGTTCAAGCCAAGTGCTCTGCACTTATGGGTCTTATTGGTCCTAATCCAAAAAGTAGAGATGACTTTAAGGAAGTGACTTTGTGTGTCTCCTTTGTGCTAATTATACATTCCAACAGAATGCAAACCTGGAGCTTGATATGCTTTCATGATATAGTAATTTATAAAACTTTCTATAAATGTTTTGAAATTCTTTTGCTGTTATATATCAGATAAAACTCTCTGGGTAGGGTTTCAAATGTACCTGAAAATTACTTGTAAAGCTATTAGGATAACAAAGTATAATTTAAATATAATTGTGCTAGTAAAATTTGTTAATTAAAATATGCTAATGTCTTTTATGAGTGGTTCTTCTGGAATACAAGCAATACTTTAAAACTATTTAACTATATAAATCATTCCAGTGATATTGCCTGTCCAAAAGTTCTAAAATTGTCTGATAATTCTTGTTAATAATTTGTCATAATTGCTGACATCATGAGAACTGATATGCATTGAAACATTAAATGTTTATTTAAAAACCCTCTAAAAAAGTGGAGTTCAACACTAAAACTACATATCAAAAGAGAGAAATGTCATTCCTTTCCTCAAAAAAAAAAGTTACATGAGAGTTAAAGCCTCAAAGTCCCACTCTATTGAACTCACCCTTCTCTACTTCACCCCACCACATCTGGGGAATTAGACCTCTGTGAGTTGATCATTTGAATCCCCTTTCCATTAGTGTCATTGGTTGAATTTGGCAAAAGGGAGGCAAAAGACTGGATAGCAAAAGAAAAATGAATCAGAATATTTCTTCCCCCATCTTCTGTGCCTTGGAGTCATATCTTGGACATAACTCAGTCCTTCCATGTAAACCATTCTCATTGGGCCACCTCTTTTTCAGTGACAATGTTTTCTCCAGTTTGTCTCTTCCTTGTAAGAGATGATAATTGCCCTATTCTGTTGCTGATCTCTGGGTCCCTGGGTTTATTCTGTTTCCTTCATCCTCCCCATACCTCTAAAATCTTTCTTTTACTTGATGTCTTTATTCCAACCATCTGGAGTCAATTCTTTCTTCTGCTGCATCCTAGCTTTGTATCTTTATATTTTACCTTTCATTTGTATATTACTGTAATTTAAATACTAAGGCAGTGGTTATTCTATGTTTGAATTATCTGCCATCCCCTCTTGGAGAGATATATTTAAACCCTCATACAGTGTAAATAGCAGCAGTCAGACTAGACACTGCCTTGTGTGTTGTTCTAGTGCATTCCGGTGAATGTTAGTTGTTTCTGATACAACTATTCCAAATATTGACACTGAACTAAAGGAAATAAAAAACCCAAAGACCTAAAAATAAAATGCATTAGCTGCTTCTGCAGCCAAGGAAATGACCTTCAATCCTTTATTTCTTCTGTTTTCTGTCTGAAATTTTTCCTTTTTATTTGAAAGTGACATTCCTAATGCTTTCACATTAAGATAGGGCAAATTTACAAATGTAAGCACCAGAATCAGAAAATAAAATACTATATCATACAGCAGTGGAACCCAAACTTTAGCACGCATTGAGGTGACACACAGAACTTGTTGCAGTCCCATCCCAGAGCCACTGATTCAATCAAAATAAGAGTCAAGAGGATTTGATTGTGTGAAAAGCTCCCCTGTGAGGCTGAGAAAGGAGGAGCCGCCTTTGGGGACCACTGCAATAAACAGCTTGGTGCTCACCCCAGATGACTGCCTGGTGCCATGCAGATTCTTCTCCATCTTGTATTTTATTAATAATACTCTTCTCTGCTTATGAGAAAAAGATGATAAATCATCTGAGAAACATCCGTTTTCCCCCCAAAAAAATTACCTTCAAGTCTATGATCTCTTAAGCCTTAATTTCTGATCACAATGTAAAGAATCTTGGGAAGACATTTGTGAAAATATATCTTGGATCTTTTCCTAAATTTTCTAATGAGTTCTAATCAATTTCTAAAATTATTGATTTTATATTATATATATAAATATATATATATATATAACAATATACAGTATGAATGTTCAATATCCTATATTCTATGTTCATATTCTGGCTAAAGAGATGCAAAGTCTTATTTTTTTATTTTGAAGAGAATAAAACCAAATGAGATAAAACAAAATGGGGTCAGTCAAAACAAAAGGATGGACATAGCACATGACTTAAAATCAAAATACAAGGTGATCAACAGTGGTTAACATAATTCCTCTTGTTATCTTCAAAAGAATTGCCCATATCATCAGGTATAATAAAATCAAACAAAGCAATATAGAACAAAATCAATAAAAACAAAACATTGGAGACATTATAGGACTTCAGAAGAAGATAATAGTCAAATCAGAATGGGTATCATAGTGAATCTTTTTTTTTTTTCTTTTTTAGTACCAGGGAATCAAACTCCATAGTGAATCTTATTGTCTTCAAAGTAGTTGCCTATACCCTCAGACATGATACTATCAAACAAAACAGATTCGAATAAAATCAGTCAAAACAAGACAGTGATCAAACAAAACAAGTTCAAATAAAATCAGTCAAAACAACAGTGAAAGCAATACAAGGCTTCAAATTAAGTTAATAGGAAATCAAAAATGGTTACAATAGTATATCCTGCTATCTTATTTTTTTATTTTGAAGAGAATAAAACCACATGAGATAAAACAAAATGGGGTCAGTCAAAACAAAAGGATGAACATAGCACATGACTTACAATCAAAATACAAGGTGATCAACAATGGTTATCATAATTCCTCTTGTTATCTTCAAAAGAATTGCCCAAATCATCAGGTATAATAAAATCAAACAAAGCAATGGGATAGCTGTCCATGCCATCAAATCTAGTACAAGTAGACAAACTGGAACAGAATATAACCAAACTAAACAGAGCAATGAAAACAATGGGTTTCAAATCATGATACAAGATTAACAACTGGAACAGAATATAACCAAACTAAACAGAGAAATGAAAACAATGAGTTTAAAATCATGATACCAGATTAACAATGGCCACTGCCTTCCCTTGTCAGACAGTTCCTCCTCTTTCACTTTCATAGGGTGCATTGTACATTTTGTATCCCACTAACTCCTTTAGTTTTTAGATTAGAGAGGCAACCTGCTATTCACCTAAGTGATTCTGAACCTTTTTACCCCTGAGCGTGATCTCAAGTTATGTCTATTTACCTACAAGAGCCTCAAGGTTTTCCTTCCTTATAGCTGAGCAGTTCTCCATTGTATAAAAGTGTCATGTCTTTCCAACGAATCTGCAGCTGATGGGCAAGCTACCTCCACTTTTTTCTGGTTCCCTGTCACATAGAGCATTGTTTGCTCATCTTTGACTTTTAGTCTATAAACTCCTTCAGGTTAATTATATTTCTTATATAGAGCATCTCAATGGACCCTATCTCCTGATCCACTTTGCCATTGTTTCTTTTTATTAGTGTATGGAGGCCATCCATGTTAGTGATTATGGCCAACCTTCTCTGCCTCATCTCTGCCATGCTATTTTTCTGCCATTGGTTATCTACTTTTTCCCTTAATTCCACTGTCTGCCCCGTTCAGTGAGCCCCCTCTGCCGCTGTTCCTGAAACCACAGTCTTTTTTCTCTCTCTCGAATGTCCTTCAATATTTTTTGTAGGGTTGGTTTGGTGGTCATGAAGTCCCCCAGTTCCTCTTTGTCATGGAGGATCTTGTTTCTCCATTAATTTTTAGAGATAGTTTTGCAGGGTACATCAGTCTGGGTTGGACGTTATTGTCTTTCAGGACTTGAAGTACTTCACTCCAAGCTCTTCTTGATTTGATGGTTTGATTTGATGGTTTGTGTCAAGTCTGTCATGCTTCTGATTTCCTTTATAGGTGATCTGTTTCTTTTCTCTGACAGATTTTAATATTCTGTTCTTGTGTTGAATTTCTGGGATCTTGATTATTATATGCTTGGGTGTAGATCTATTTTGGTTATAGCTGGCTGGAGTTCTGTATGCCTCATTTATCTGAATATCATTTCCTTTTCCTATGCTTGGGAAGTTGTCTTTAATTATTTCTGTGAATAGCCTTTGTATTTCATTTGTGTTTACCTTGCTTCTTCACTCATGTTTTTTATTCTTAAGTTATAGATCCTCTTGTCATCTTCTAGGCTTTGTATTGTTGCTTCCTGGTTTCTTGTTATTTTTGAAAGATCTTTTCTTTTGCAATTGCAAGTTGCAAACCTTTCTTCAAGGTTTGATAGTCTGTCATTAGTTTCTTTCAAGCAGTTTTACCAGCTTTCAATGGAGTTTTTAATTTTCTGGTAATCTCTTTGAATCTGTTTCATGTATTCTAATTTTTTTTATATTCCTCATTGAAGGTTTCCCTCCTTTTTCTTTGCTCCTCTATTCTTCCATCTGTGTCTTTAGAGGTACTTAGCATTTCTTTTATTGTGTTTCTTATATCTTCCTTTACTTGTAATAGTATTTCTAAGTTCCTTAATAGTTTCACAAAGTTGTTTCTTTATGTCAGTTGCTGTTATTTCAGAAACTACACATGTGCAACTCCCAATCTGTTCTGTGTTTAAGTCTCCTGCACCAGTACTACTTAGGTTGGAGGCTGGAGACTGCCTTTTGTTTCTTCCTCTTGTCATGTTCCTGGTTTCTTCCAGACAAGTGGGTAGTGGGGTCCCCACACTTCCTGTATTGCTTATAATTACTCTGAAGCATGCTGGCTAGGGATTTCTGCTGTTTTCTGTTTTCCCCAATCTGCTGGTAACTACTGAGTATAAACAGGGGAGGGGAGGCTGGCCCCTCCCTTCCGAGCAGGTTAACCACAGGGAGTCTTCACTACATTAGTGTGTGCTGCGCGGTTGGGGTTGGTTAGAGATAGCTTTAGAGAAACCTCGGCCTTGGCTATTGGACCTCACACAGTGGCAGGACTCAATCCAAGCAATTTTCACCAGTCTGTTCTGTGCTAGGAGTGGCTGAATGAAGCCCGCTGCAGATCTGGTTCCAGGCTTAGCCTGCCCTACTCCAAAATGGCTCCTGGCCAATCACCCACTACCCTGGGAGGATTGAGTCCACCACACTCACCGCCAGCCAGTGCAGTCCTCCGGTCCACTGCTCCCCTCCACCACTGTGCCTCCCTGCCCAGGCCTTTGGGTTTGCCAGGCACCTGCTGCACTGTGGCCATGTGTCTCCAGATTCCAGTGATGCTTCTCACACAATGGGACTGGCTCCAGTGAAAGTGCCTCTGGCTACCACCTTCTGTTTAAGTTTTTCTTTTTTCTTTTTCTTTTTCTTTTTTATTCTCTCTGAGCTTCAATTCTCACTTTAGTTTCTTCCTGGGTCAAGGAGACCCTCTTGTTTCCTTCTGGTGTTCTCCAGAATGGTGTATTTCAGCATCTGGGCTGTTTCTCTCAGAGAGACTGTTTACTCTGCTGCTTACTGTTCTGCCATCTTCCCTGAATCTGATACAAAGTCTTATAAAAGAACTAATTAATTTGCATTTACAAATACATTATTGAATGGTGTAGTTTCTTACTGGAAGTAGCCTGTTTCCATTGTCAGAAAGAATGGGCCAGGCAATATATCAAATAAGTAATTTTTTAATTTTTTTTTTATTTTAAAGGGAATAAAACAAAAGAGGACAGATCTAAGCAGATCAGAACAGAACAATATAAGCAACACAGCACTTCACAACAAAACAATTGGATATTAACAGTAGCTATCATAATGTCTCTTTCTTCGAAATAGTTGAGCTTAGCTTTACACACAATAATGTCAAACATAACAAAGTAGAATAAACAACTCAAGAGAATGGAAGTATTCCAAATAAGTAAATTTTAATATTTAACAACTTTTAAACTTCCTCACCACCCTCAAGGTAAGGAAAAACTAAGAGAATACAGAACAAAAGACAAAGAAAAAATTGACAAGATCTGTTATAGCACTAGTTGGACTTATGATAAAGCAAAATACTGATAAATCTGGAACCTTTTGCAGGGGGTCATGTGGGAAAAGAACCTGCCATTATTATATAAGTTGGTTTAAGCTCACATTTTGGTTACTCTTAGGCATACTAGAAAATCTTTTTAAAAAGTGAGACAAAGAACTCATAAATTTTAACTAAGTTATAAAGGCTCTGGAGCACATTTTCTGTAAGTCAGCTCACAGCCAGATGACCAGATTGTTATCTTGACCCAGACCATTGCCGTATTGGAAAATGGATTGAGGTGCTAGATCTGGGTCTCTGTCCTAGGCCAAGAGCATCAGGTCTTAAATGATGTTCCAGTCAGACGGCCTGGGACTAGACTTATGTGAATTACTTTTAAAATATTACACTCAAGTGCCACCCTGTACTAAATCTCAGAGTAGCCATTGGTGGGTGGGAAGAAAGTTCTAGAGCTGAAACTTTGTATTATAGGTGGAACAGTGGCACCCATGACAAACAGGTGTGGGAGACAGCCTTGGAGCTAATGAACCTTAGGTTATTTGGGGGTGGGTAGTGATGGCATTTTAAACTAGAAACAGTGCTCTTCCAAATTCCAACTCTGACAACTTGAGATAACAGGTTAGCTTGCCTTCAGGGCAGACAGTATGCTCGATTTCTGTCAGGACATATCCCCGTTCTCTTCCTTGATATATTTATTAGATAGCCTCATTTTCATGCATATAAAAACATCTGCCTCATGTTTAAAGTAAATTATTCTGGAAATGTGGGCTTTCCTCCTTAGCTGAGGCTAACACTAGTAAATGTATGCTTTGCAGGGAGGGGAGATTGTTACTATAAACAGAAAAAAAGAGGAAAACTGACATGGAAATTTCCCTGCTGCCTTGTATTTTATTTATATTCAGGCAAGGCAGGTTTTCAGAATGCATATAGTGAGACTGAAAGTTGAGCCTGAATTGGCATGTTCTAAATCTGTACCTCAACTTTGAGATTTGAAAATATTTGCGTAGTGCTTTTGACCCTGAATTCATATCTGTATTATGTTGCTGATGTAAGTATCCAGAAAATTTGGATTATACAGTCTTCTCCAGCTCTTTGAAGTAAGTTGTAAATAATATATCTACAGATCTGAGGACAGTCTGTCTTCCATTGAGTCAGTGTCAGACTAATCTCCTAGAATCCTTCAGTTTAGTAGTCAAGGAAAAGTTCTTTCCACCATACATTTCAGATGGCAATGTCAAGATAAAAAGAAGCCTTTTGGAAAGAATTAGCATGGTTGTCTGTGGTGGAAAGACTTACTTGCTGCTGGATTCATTTAAACTTCCTTTTTAAAATTTATTAACACAGGTTTGCAATATAAGTGACTACATTCATCATGAATATTTGGTATACATACACAAACATCTTAGTTCTTTTTACATCCCTTCCCTCTTCCATCCATCTCTTGATTCCCTACCCATTTGCAAAACAAACAAACAAAAAACCTATCTCCTTGTTTCCTTTTTTTTTTACTATTTTATTTATTTTTCAAATTTTTATTTTAAAGAGAATAAAACAAAAGAGAACAGAACAAAGCAAATCAGAACAGAACAATGCAAGCAACACATCATTTCACAACAAGACAACCGGACATCAACAGTAGCTACCATACGAAGCAGATAAGGTCGACTATAATCTCTAACATAGATGGCCTTGATACACTAAAATACATAAATAAATAAATAAATAAATAAATAAATAAATAAATAAATATGGGCAGAGTAGATCAGGAGGTAGGATCCATCAAGATGCTCTGTATCGGAAATATAATCAACCTGACAGAGGGTTTGTGGACCGAAAATCAAATATGAGAAAACAATGCTCTATGTGACATGGAGCCAGAGAAAAATAGGGGAAACTCGACCAGCACCTGCAGATAGGATGGAAAGACAGGATACTTATGTGCAGTAGAGAACTACTCAGCTATAACAAAGGAAAACCTTGAGGCTTTTGTAGGTAAAGGAATACAACTTGAGATCAAGTCCAGGAGGAGAAGGTTTAGAACCACTTAGATAAATAGCAGGTTGCCCCCCAAATCTAAAAACTGAGGGAGTTGGTGGGACCCAAAATGCATAGAACCCTGTGGGAGTGGAAGGGGAGGAATAGTCTAAAAGAAGAAGGCAGAAGATATTGTTAATAGTGTACCAGGATTTAAAACCCACATTACTCACACCACTCTACTTAGATGTATTATATTCTGTTCCAGTCATTCTACCTGTACTAGATTTGAGGGCACAGACAATTATCCCAAAAATAGTAGGATATAGTATGGTAATCATCCTTAATTTCCTATTAACTTAATCTGAAGCTTTATATAACTTACACTGTTTTACCATGACTGATCTTAATTGAATCTGGTTTATTAGATTGCTGTTTTGTATAGACAGATTTTATTCAAAGCTGTTATGATTGATAGTATCAAGTCTGAGAGTATAGGCAACTACACTGAAGATGACAAGATTCACCAGGATACCCACTCTGGCTCAATTATTACCTGCCTTCGAGTTTTACATTGTTTACAATGTTTTGTTATTACTAATATTGTTATGTACTACTATATTCAGTTATACTGCTATATATAAATATGCCTGATGATATAGACAATTCTATTGAAGATAGTAAGAGAAAACACAGTAACCACTGTAGATCATCTTGTACTGTGGTTTTATATGACTTTTTGGTTTCATGTTTTTTATAGGAATTTGTTTTGTTTTGTCTTGCTATGTTTTGTTTTTCCCTCTAATACAGAAAGGATAGAAATACATGTAGAGACTCATGCATGCGTAGCTGTTTACAGTTTCACTGTTTGAATGTCTACTTTGTATGCTTTAATTTTGTAACTTGAGCAACTATTTCTAAGAGGACAATATGTAATTTATGAACTAGTGATTTCTTACTGTTTATCTTTTTTTAAAAATTCGGTATCATTTATACCCTTTTCCTGTTTTGTTTTCTCTTTAAATAAAAAAAAAACAGTAGCTACCATAATGTCTCTTTTCTTTGAAATAGTTGAACACACCTTCATGCACAATAATATCAAATATAACAATAGTATAAAACTATTCAAAAGAATAAAAGCATTACAGGACTTCAAAACCAAATAACAGGAAATGAACAATGGCTACTATAATATTTCATTTTCCTCAAAAAAATTTGTCTATACCATCACACATAATAAAATCAAGTAGAACACAACAGGATAGAACCAGTCAAAACAGAAGAACAAAAGCATGGTAGGACTTCAAAACAAGATGATAGTTAATCAGCAATGGCTACCAAAATGTCTTGTTTTCTTCAAAATAGCTGTTTATACCATCACACATAATAAAATCAAAGAAAACAGAATAAAACAAATCAAACCAATGAATGAAAGCATTATAAGACTTCAAAGCAATATAGTAGGAAACCATGATTATCATAATATATCCATTATATCCAAAACAGCTGCCCCTACCATCTGACAGCATAAAATCTAACAAAACAAGACAGAACAAAGGCAAACCTAACAAAATTGTGTAAACAATGCAAGAGTTCAAGATAAGACAATAAGAAATTGACAGCAATTTCCACATTTCCCTCCCAGGTGTTTCCTCCCCTTTGCTCTTATATTAAGTATTTTGTGTTTGGATCCCATTAACTCCTTCTGTTTCTTATGCTAGGGTTCATGCATATGAGTTCAAACTGTTTTGGCCATGAACATGATCTCCAACTGCGTCCATTTACCTACAGGAGCCTTGAGATTATTCTACTTTATAGCTGGGTAGCTTTCCACTGCATGAAAATACCATATCTTTCTTATCTATTCTGAAGTTGATGGGCAAGTTACTCTTGCTTTTTTGTCTCCTGTCACATGGAATAATTGTTTTCTCTCTTTTGATTTTCAGTCTATGAATTTCCTTTCCAGTTAAATGTGTTTCTTGTGTGCAGAATATTGATGGAGCTTGTTTCTTGATCCACTCTCTCTGTTTTATTTTTATTGCTGACCTGAGGCCATCTACATTAAAAGTTACAACCAGCAAACACTGGTTTGTCTCTGCCCTATTATCTGCCTGTTGTTGGCCCTCCACTTTCCCCCTTCATTCAATTGTTTGGCGATCCTCTTTGCTGCTGTTCCTGCAACCATGATGATCTTTATCTCTCTTTAGAATATCCTTTAGCTCTCTCTGTAGGGTTGGTTTGGTAATCATGAATTCCTTCAGTTGTTCTTTATCATGGAAGTATCTTATTTTTCCATCAGTTTTGAAAGATAGTTTTGCTGGGTAGATCAGTCTGGGTTGGAAGTTGTTTTCTTTCAGGGTTTGAAACATTTCACTTCAAACTCTTCTTGACTTGCCAATTTGCATTAGTAAGTCTGCTGTGATTCTGATTGGTTTACCTTTATAGGTGATCTGCCTCTTTTCTCTAACAGGTTTTAATATTCTGTTCTTGTGCTGAATTTCTGGGATCTTGATTATTATATGTCTGGGTATAGATTTACTTGGGTTATAGCTAGTTGAAGTCCTATGTGCCTCACTTAATCTGCATGCCAGATCCATTTCCCATGTTTTGGAATTTTTCTTCTATTACTTCTGTGAATAGCCTTTTAATTTCATTTGTGTTGACTCCTGCTTCTTAACCTACACCTATCACTCTTAAATTATTATGCTTCTTTGCATCATCTTGCAGCCGTTGTTATTTCCTGATTCCATGTTATTTTTAAGAGATCTTTCCTTTCATGATCACTAGCTGCAATCTTATCTTCAAGGTTTGAAAGTCTATCTTCAGACTCTTTCAAGCAGTTTTGCCAGCTTTTGATTGAATTTTTAATTTCCTGCATCTCTCTTTGAATCTGTTTCATGCCTTGTAATTCCTTTCTACATTCATTCAAGGTTTCCATCATTTTCCTATGCTCTTTTTTGTCTCTGTCTTCTTTACTCCTGCTTAACAATTCTTTCAGTATGTTTGTGATTTCTTCTTCTTCTTCTTCTTCTTCTTCTTCTTCTTCTTCTTCTTCTTCTTCTTCTTCTTCTTCTTCTCCTCCTCCTCCTCCTCCTCCTCCTCCTCCTCCTCCTCCTCTGTGCCCAGTATTGAACTCAGGACCTCGTGTTTGAACTCAGGACCACTGAGCTAAATCCCCAGCCCTGTGATTTCTTCTTTTACCTGAGACATTATTTCTGATATGACTACTTTTCTGATTTGACTACTTGTGAAGTTGTTTCCTTACTTCAGTTGCTATCCTCTCAGAGATTTAAAGTTTGTGAATTCCATTTTCTTCCATGAACTGTATCTCCCAGACTTATTCTATGTGGGCTAGAGGTCTGAGTTTGTCTTATGCTCCTTTGTCTTGACATTCTCCTGGGTTCCTCCCAACAAGCTGGTTGTGGGACCCCAGGCACTTCCCACATTGGCTGCCCCAAGGCAATGTAGGGGGATGGGACAGGTACCTGGGTTGCTCTAATTCCAGATTTACAGGGAGGTAGCTGGGTATGGAGTGGGCTTCTCCAGACCCATGCAGCTACACTGGGGGTTTGCTGATGATCAAGTGTGCATGGAGGTGAGGAGGCTTCTCTCAGCCTGTGGGTCTACACCAGGACTCCCATGATGGTAGAAGACACACAGAGGTGTGTTTGTTTGATTCTGCAAGTGGGTAATGGCTACCTGAGGGAACCAAGGGCCTCCAATGGTGGCCTATGGATGCACAGGGCTTACCTGGCTGTGTGTCTCTGTTCCTGCTGGCTGCCTGCAAGGAGCAGCTCCCTGAAGGTGAAGATGGATGTGCTGGTTCTCTCTGCCCATGCTGGCCACCTGCAGGAGGTGGCCTTTTGGTGGTGGTGCACAGCAAGCAAAGGTGGATCTGTCTGCCTCTTTTGGCCAGCGCTGGGTGCACAGAAGAAAGGGCCTTCCAGAGATGGTGCCCAGCAGGTTGAAGCAGATCTTGTAGCACTCTCTGCCCATGCTAGGCATGCAGAGAACAGTCTTTTTTACTATTTTAAAAATAAAAAAGACTAAAAACAATGATACAGCATTTCAAAACAAAATAATAGGAGGTTACTATGGTTAGTATATTACATACTATTATCTTTAAAGTAGTGGTTCTTTGTGACCTTTTATCAATATTTTATTTTGTTGTTTATTTGTACTTTGGATTTCTGAGATATGAGAAATCATGCAGTATTTAAATTTGTGTGTCTGACTTATTTCATTTAATATTATGATCTCAAGGTGTATCCATTTGACTGCAAATGACTCAAATTTATGGTTCTTTATACCAAAGTAGTATTTCACTATATATAGACACTCCATTTTCTTTATCTGTTCGGTACCTTGCCACACCCACTGGGGAGGATGAGGTGACTGTGGATCTATTCAGTCTGCCAGGCTGATTTAATAAATTTCTACTTAGGATAATTTGCCTATCAAGTATAATAAAATGCATTTTAAATTAACCTAGGAAATCCCTATTACTTCCAAATACATTGTGTAAGGAAGGCAGGTAAATGCTAAGGAAATTAAAGTGGGGGATGCTGAACCAGGTCATCTTTTGCTGTGGCCTCCTATGAAGCAGCAAGGCACTGAGTCCTATAAGTAGCTGACACACAGAGTAAAACCTACAACACTTTTTGAAAAAATAGGTAAAGGTGCGCCGAGTAGTTTAACAGATTTTCTGATCATTGTTTAACACCAAAGTGTGGCTGAGAATGTGAAAATAAGAAAGGAAATAAACAGGCCTGCCATATCAAGAACAATCACTATGGCAAAGCACAGGAAACCTGTAGGTCAGAATATCTCTCTGCCTGTCTCTCTCTCTCTCTCTCTCTCTCTCTCTCCCTTTGCAGAATATGAATGTGTGGATGATGGGAGTTCCACAAAAGTGCTAAATAAAGCCACAAAAATATGTGGAGAAATAAGGTAAAATGAGCCAAATTTCATTTTTTTTAACATGGAAAACTATGTTTTTAGCACAAATGACAAATAAATGGCTGGAGTTTTCAGTATGCAAAGAATGGAAACAAAAGTCTACAAGAGTGTGGACTAACAGGAAAACGGGATACGTATATAGTAGGGGAGTTCAAGATACCCAAATTTAAAAAGGAAATAGATATGGAAAGGCACCTAAATTAACAAGAAGACAAAAAATACAAGTTAAAATAATCATGAGATATCATCTTACTCTAGGCACATTAACAAAGATTAAAAAGGAGGGTAACAGACACAGTGTCAGACAAACAAATGTGACCTCACAGATTGTTGCAGGAAGCATCAACTGTTAAAGCCTTTTAGGAAAGCAAAAATACCTTTCAACTTAATAATCTTAACTAGAAGCTTTTAGCCCATAAAATTTAAATCCCAGCATATAAGAATATTTTTGATATTACTTTAATGTTTTTTCCAGAACTCAGAATTGAACCCAGAGTCTCACATATACTAGGCAAATGCTCTACCATCATACTACATCCCCATATTTTTTCAAAAAAATTTTTGAGTCAGGATCTAAGTTGCTCAAGTTGGCCTCATAGATACCTTGGCCTGATCAGTTTCTGGGATAACAGGTAGGCAGCATTGAGCCCAGCCAACAGTTTTCACAGTGGCAGAAACAGAAGAAGGCGAAGGAGAAGGGGAAGGGGAAGGGGAAGAGGAAGGGGAGGAGGAGGAGGAGGAGGAGGAGAAGGAGAAGGAGGAGAAACACCCAACTAAAGGAAAGGTTATATAACTGTTATCGCCACATGGAATACTATGTAGCCAATAAGAATGAGTTATCACTGTACTAAGCGATGTGCAGGACCTCCTGCCAAGGTGTTGTATGAGAAAAGCAAATGTTGATGTTATGACTGGACTTACATAAAACACTGCCTGTGTCACTATGTTAAGTGTGTAAGTTCAGGTATAGCTAAGTGCAGAATTAAGGGGAAACCATATGGGTTGGGAAGGAGACTTGAGGGGAGAGGGAGGAAGAGAAATAGAACTTCACTAAAACATCCTAAGTATACAGTAAGATTTAGGTGAAATTACAAATACAAATGTGTATGTATGTTGTAAGGATAAAAATGTCAAAATGCATTGAATTTTCAGAATTCTTTTATTTAAAGAAAAAAGAGAAAACAGAAAAAATAGTAGAAATAATATAGAATTATAAAAAAATTAACACTAAGAAATCACTAGTTGATAAATTACATCTTGTCCTCTTAGAAATAGTTGTTCAAGTTACAAAATCAAAGCATAAAAAGTGGAAAGACAATCAAACATTGACAGTGCAAACCATTCTGTTCAATCACCCAATGAGAACTTAGAAATATGGTCATCTATCTTACATACTTAAACATACATACAGTTATATCTTTTAGAGTGCTTTCCTTCCCTTTCACTTTTACAATATCTATTTTTACATTTTGGATCTTATTACTCTTTCAGTTTTTATTATTTTTTACACTAGAGAGACAATATGATGTTTACAAATGTGAGTCTTATTTATTTCACTTATGAGGATAGTCTCAAGTTACCTCCATTTACCTATAAAGGCCTCAATATCATCATTTTTATGGCTGAGTAATATTCTACTGTATAAAAATAGCACCTTTTTCATCCACTCTGCATTTGATGGGCCTTTGGGTTGTTTCCAAGATTTAGCTATTACAAATTGTGCTGCTATAAACATGGGTACACATATATCACTGTGATATGATCTTTTCAAAGTTTTTGGGAAAATACCCAGGAGGGGAATAGCTGAGTTGAATAGAGTTTCTAATCTTAGTTTTTTGAGGAATCTCCATATTGATTTCCATAGTGGCTGCATCAGTCTACACTCCCATCAACAGTGGAGCAGTGTTCCTTTTTCCCCGCAGCCTCGCCAACATTTGTTATTAGTTGATTTCTTGATGGCAGTCATTCTTTCTGGAGTGAGATGAAATCTCAATGCTGTTTTAATTTGCATTTCTCAAATGACCAGTGATGGTGAACATTTCCTCATGTATTTATTTGCCATTTGTATGTCTTCATCTGAGAAATGTGTGTTCATCTCAGATGCCCATTTTTGGAGAGGGTCTTTGAATTTGGGGGGCTTGATGTTTTTCATTTCTTTATATGGTCTGGATATAAGTCCTTTGTCTGAGGTGTTGCTGGCTAAAATTTTTTCCCACTCTGTGAGTTTTCTTTTCACTCTGTTGGTGATTTCTTTTGAAGCGCAGAAACTTTTCAATAATATGAGATCCCAGTTGTTGATTCTTTGAAGTGTTTCCTGTGCAGTTTGTGTTTTGTTCATGAATTCTCTGCCTACCCCTATATCTCCAAGATTTCTACCTACCTTGTCCTCCAGTAGATTTAGTGTTTCTGTTTTAATATTTAGATCATTGATCCATTTTGACTTTAGTTTAGTGCATGGTGATAGGCATGGGTCTAGTTTCAGTCTTTGGCATGTGGAAAGCCAATTTTTCCAATACCATTTATTAAAGAGGCTATCTTTTTTCCAGTGAATATGTTTAGCCCCTTTGTCAAATATAAGATGGCTGAGTGTCTTTGTAGTTGTGTTTGCATCTTCTAATCTGTTCCATTGACCCTCGGGTCTATTTATTTGCCTGTACCATGCTGATTTTATCACTGTGGCTTTGTAGTATATTTTCAAGTCAGGAACTGAGATGCCACCTGTCTTGCCTTTGTTGCCAAGAATTGCCTTTGCTGTTCTAGGTTTCTTCTATTTCCAAATGAATTTTAGGTGTATTTTCTCTAGATCTGTAAAGCATGTTAATGATATTTTGATTGAGATTGCATTAAATCTGTATAACAGTTTTGGGAGTATGGCCATTTTCATAATGTTGGTTCTTCCTAGGCAAGAGCAAGGAATATCCTTCCATTTTCTAATATCCTCTTCAATCTCCTTTTTTAGAATAGAATAATTTTCAGCACATAGATCTTTAACATTCTTGGTTAGGTTGATTCCTAGGTACTTCATTTTTTTAGATGCTATTTTGAAAGGTGATATTTCCATAATTTCTCTCTCAGTGAATTTTTTGTTTGTGTACAGGAATGCTATTGATTTTTGAGTGTTGACTTTGTATCCAGCTACACTGCTCAATTTGTTTATTACCTCTAGTAGTCTTTTAATGGAGTTTTTTGGGTCTTCTATATAAAGTATCATGTCATCTGCAAATAGTGATAATTTAACTTCTTCCTTTCCTATTTTTATTCCTTTTATTTCTCTCTCTTGTCTGATTGCTCTGGCTAATATTTCCAGAACTATGTTGAATAGGAATGGTGATAGTGGACATCCTTGTCTTGTTCCTGATTTTAGAGTGAAGGCTTTCAGCTTTTGTCCATTTAGTATAATGTTGGCTGTTGGTTTGTCATAGATGGCCTTTATGAGATTGAAGTAGATACCATTCTATTCCAAGTTTCTGCAGGGTTTTTTTTTATCATGAACAAGTACTGGATTTTATCAAAAGTTTTTTCTGCATATATTGAGATGATCTTGTGATTTTTGTTTTTGGCTCTGTTGATGTGGTGTATTACATTTATTGACTTGCATATGTTAAACCATCCCTGCATTCCTGGAATAAATCCCATTTGTCATGATATATAATCTTCTTTTTTTATATATAATTTTTTTTATCAGTACTGGGGATCAAACTCATGACTGCGCACTCGCAAGGCAGGTGCTTATGCCACTGAGCTAAATCCCCAGCCCCGTGTATAATCTTGGTGATTTGCTGCATTCTATTTGCCAATATTTTATTGAGAATCTTTGCATAAATGTTCATTGGTGAGATTGGCATATAGTTCTCTTTTTTGGTTGGGTCTTTCTCTGGTTTTGGTATGAGAGTGATGCTTGCCTCCAGGAATGAGTTGGGGAGAATTACTTCTCTTTCAATTTCATAGAAGAGTTTACAGACTATTGGCATCAAATCTTATCTAAATTTCTTGTAGAATTCAGCTGTGAATCCATCAGGACCTGGGATTTTCTTGTTTGGTAAGTTTTTAATCACATTTTCAACTTCAGTAGCTGATATTGGATTATTCAAAATTGCTATATCTTCTTGATTGGGCTTTGGTAGTTCACATGTTTCTAGGAATCTGTCCATTTCCTCTGCTTTTCCACCCTATGTGAGTAGAGATTTTCAAAGTAGGTATCCATCATCTTTTGAATTTCCATAAGATCTGTAGTAATTTCTCTTTTTTCAGCCCTTATTGCATGAATTTGAGTTTTTTCTTTCTTTTTCTTGATAAGGTTAGGTAGAGATGTTTCAATTTTGTTTATTCTCTCAAAAAACAGCTCTTTGATTTGTTAATTCTTTGTATTTTTTTTTAGTTTCAATTGCATTAATTTCTGCTCTGATCTTTACAATTTTCTCTCTTCTGTGAGCTTTTGGTTTGACTTGCTCTTCCTTTTCTAGAAGCTTGAGATGTAGCATTAGGTTGTTATTTGTGCTTGTTCTGTTTTCTTGATGTGACAATTTATTACTATATATTTCCCTCTTAGGACTGCTTTCATTGCATCCCACAGGTTATGGTATGTTTTTTCAGTATTTTCATTGAATTGTAAGTATTGCTTTATTTCTTCTTTAATTTCATCTGTAGCCCTCTGGTTGTTCAAAAGGTTGTTTAATTTCCATGTATTTATGCAGGTTTTGCAATTTCTTTTGCCATTAATTTCCAAGTTCAGTGCACTATGGTCAGATATTATGCATGGGATAATTTCAGTCCCTTTGCATTTACTTAACAATGTTTTATGGGTTAATATATGGTCTATTTTGGATAATGTCCCATGTGCAGCTGAGAAGAATGTATATTCTGATGTGGTTGGCTGGAACATTCTGTAAACATCTACTAAATCTGTTTGATCACAGCTATGATTCAGTTCTATTATTTCTTTGCTGACTTTTTTGTCTAGTTGATCTATCTCTTTGTGACAGTGGAGTATTAAAGTTCCCTAATACAGTTGTGTTCTTGTATATTTGGTTTTTCATGTCCATTAGTATTTGTCTTATATAGTTGGGTGCTCCTGTATTTGGTGCATATATATTTATAATTGTTAGTTCTCCTTGAAGTTTTCCACTAACAAGTATGTAATGACCTTCTTTATCTCTTTTAAGCATTTTAGGTTTGAAGTTCACTTTGTTTGCAAACAGAATAGCTACCCCTGCTTTTTTCTGGGTTCCTGTTGCATGGAATACTGTTTTCCATCCTTTGACTTTTAATCTATGAGTTTCCTTTAGAGTCAGATGTGTTTCTTGCATACAGCATATTTTGAGATTCTGTTTCTTGATCCATTCTGTCAACCTATGTCTTTTGATAGGTGAATTGAGGCCATTTACCTTTATGGATATAACTGATATGTATTCGCTCAACTTTGTCATGCTATATTCCTGTTGTTTGTTTTCTGCTTTCCCCCCTTGTTTAATTGCTTGCCCTGACTGGTGACTTCTTTCTGTTGTTGTTCTGGAGATTGTGGTCATTTTTATCTCTATTTAGTATGTCTTTCAATACTCTTTCTAAGGTTGGTTTGGTGGACATGAATTCTTTTAGTTGTTCTTTTTCATGAAAGTATCTTGTTTCTCCATTAAATTTGAAAGGCAGTTTTGCTGGGTACATCAGTCTGGGCTGAAAGTTGTTTTCTTTTAGGGCTTGAAATACTTCACTCCAAGTTCATCTTAACCTGAGTGTTTGCACTGAAAAGTCTGCTGTGATTCTAATGGGCTTTCCTTTATAGGTGAATTGTGTCTTCTAACAGCTTTTACTATTCTGTTTTTATATTGTATGTCTGGGATCCTAATTATTATATATCTGGGTGTAGATTTATGTTGGTTGTGACTGCTTGGCATTCTATATGCCTCACTTATCTGTATATCAGATTTTCCCCATGTTTGGGAAATGTTCTGCTATTAATTCTGTGAATAGTTTATCAACATCATTTGTGTTGATTCCCACATCTTCATTGATGCCTATTAGTCTTATATTGTTTCTCTTGGCATCATCTTGAAGTTGCTGGATTGTCATGCTGTTTTGTTGTTTTTAAAAGTTCTGCCCTTTCATGATCACTAACTGTAATCCTGTCCTCAAGGTCTGAAATTCTGTCCTCAGTTTCACTTAAATGATTTTGCCAGCTTTCTATTGAATTTTTTGCTTCTTGGAAATCTCTTTGAATTTGTTTCACGGATTCTGCTTGTTTTCTATATTGTTCATTCAAGGTTCCAATCAATTTCCCATGTTCCTGTATTTTCTTATCTATTTCTTCTCTGGCTATGCTGAGCAACTCCTTTACTAAGGTTATTTCTGTCTTTACATGGGAAACTATTTCTAGTTTGATTCCTTCTATAGCCTCATGGAGTTGTTTCTTTATTTCATTTACTATCTTTTCAGAGATTTCTGGTATATGACTTTTAAAGTCCTCTATTTTAATATCACCTGTACTTGCTCCTGATGGACTAGATGTTTGAGATTGCATTTTGTTTTTTCATTTTGTCATTTTCATCATTTGGGTTAATATTTGTGGTTGATGTTTGTTCAATAGTTGAGTACCACAATGTAGAAGAAGGCCAGTCACCTGTATTTCTTCTGCAGGGCCTGTTGGATGAGTCCTGTATTCTTCCTGGGATGACTAGCCAAGGAATATTGATGTAGGTCAACCCTTAGTTCCTGCTGTTACTGCTGTCTTCAGGTTATTCCAGGTCACCAGATCTCCCTGTCTATAGTGTCTGTGTCAGCTGAGGCCCTACTGTGTCACCAGGTGTTTAATAAGCCCTTTTATTTTTTTTAGCCAAGATGGCACACTCCTCAACCTGCCTGATGTTCTCTGTGTGGAAGAGGGAATCACCCACACTCTTGCCAAGCTTGCCAAGGTCTTACAGTTGGAGGGAGCTTTACTACTGCTCCTATTTACCCACTGAAGACCTCTATTTTAGGGGCAAACTCACCAGACTGACTGGAGTCTGCTGAGGTCTTCTATTTGGGTGAGGGGTTACTGAATCTCCTGTCAACCCAGCATGGTGAATCCACTGCAGTCCAAGGTTCTGGAAGAAGGGATGGGAGCTGAAGATCAACAGCAGTATTAGCTCCAGGAGGTGGGGCACATCCCCGAGGGCAGTGGGCCAGCATCAGTTCATGTGGCGGGGTGCACAGGAAGCATGCTGGTGGTAGGTGGGCTATTTTTTTTTTTTTTAGAAAATCCTACAGATCTAACCTTACATAAACACAAATATAGCTACACTTAAATATATCATAGTCAAGCTAAGACAAAGAGTAAATCATGAAAACATGAGAGAAAACTTGTGTAGAGGGGAAATAACAATATGAATAAAAGCTGACTTTTCATCACTGACGACAGAAATTAGTAGGCAATGGAATGACACACCCAAAGTGCTCACAGTAAAAGACTGTCAAGCATCCTAAAACCAGGGCCAGGAATATAGCTCAGCAGCATAGCACCTGCCTAACAAGCATGAGGTTCTGAGATCAATTACCAGTACAAAGAAAATCCTATAACCAAAAAGACTACCTTTGAAAAATGAAAGTGAAATAAAATAAAATAATTCCCATAAAAACAGAGTGTGAGAGAATTGGTATCAGACTTGCATTCACAGGAAAAATTTCAAGCCAAAAGAAATGAAATCAATTAGAAACTGAAAAATAAATGGTAAATTAGTGGGTACACATAAGTAATTCTATATTTTTTTCTTTTTCAGGCTGAGAATGTAGCTCAGAGATAGAAGAATGGCTTGACATGCAAAACCCTGAGTTCAATACACAGTGTTGCAGTATTTTTTCTCTTTATTTAGAAGATACAAAATTAAAGCAATAGTTATAGTATTATTGGAATTATAACGTAGTTGTCATAGCATATAGGTAGAGGTGATTGAAAAATACGATGTGTAATTTTAAAAATGTATTACAGTAAAAGATATATTGCCATTAACCCCCTTAAAAATATTTTCAACAGCCACATCCCATTGTTCTCTGAAACAATTCTGGAAGTCCTCTCTCCTAAGTGTCTTTAGTTGCATTGTTGTGGCTAGCTCCACGTACTGAATAAATGAAAAGATTTACCTTTCATGGTCATTTTGACACTGGGGAAGAGCCAGAAGTCACAGTCATAGATATGGTTATTAATGTGCATGAGGGCATAGAGCAAGGTTTTTATGAACTTCTCTTTCCATTGCATGGCACTTGCCAGTGGCATTTACCATATTTTTTAAATTATACCTTATGTTATGGTTTTTCTCCAAATGTCCCCCTAAAGCCTCATGCAGTCGTAGTTGGGGCTTTTTTTCAGAGGTGGCTGAGAGTGTGTGATGCTGGGATTATCTGATCGGTCCACTGATTGGTGGGCATAGTTCAGGCTAGGATTAAACCTGTTCTAGGAGGGGTAGTCTGCATACAATATAAGGGACAGAAAGAGACTTGTCCTTCACTTTTGCTGTCTTCTGCCATGAACTGTTGCCCCTCTGCCATTTGCCACCCTGCCTTGGAGCAAACCAATTATGGATTGAAACCTCTATAAATAGTGAGCTAAATAAACTGTTCCCCTTTAAGTTTGGGTGTTGGGTATTTTGTCTCAGCAATGAGAGAAAAGTAACTAACCTTGTAAAGATAGTCTAAAGAAATAACACAGAATTTTTTAAAAAATATATTCACAAAGACAACTTCCAGAACTGCTTCAGAAAGTGGCAATAATAATGAGATAATACAAGAAAGACTATAGTGAGCGAGGTTAATAATAATGTATTGTTTAGGGTAATACATTTTTTAAATTCAAACATTTTATTTTTCATCACCCTTAAATATGTATATTAAATAAAAAAAGTAAATGGAGTTATCTTGTAATACAATTTATGAATTACAACAGAATTATGAGTTTTAGCCAGAATTAGATTTTGACAAATTATATTAAACCACTAAGAAGATAATTTTTAAAATATAGTAAAAATAGAGGAATTAAATGGTTCACTAAAAACTTTAACACAAAAGGATATAACTGCAAGTATGTTTGAGTGTGTGGAATTAATAACCATCTTGCTAAAGTTTTAGTTGGATGGATGAACAAAACTGACTGCAGTCTCACTGTTTGGATGTCCACTTTGTGGGTTTTACTTTTGTAACTTGAACAACTGCATCTAAGAGGAAAGTATGTAATTATCAACTAGTGATTTCTTACTGGTTACTATTTTTGTTTTTTTTGTTTTGTTTTGTTTTTGAGATTTTGTATTGTTTCTACCCTCTTTCTGTTTCAAAATTTTTTCTTTAAATAAAAAAATTTAAAAAAAAACTTTAACACAAAAGAAGGTAGTAAAGGTGGAACACAATAAGAAAGATATTACACACACATAAAACAACATATAAATAAAAATATGGATAACTATTTTAAATGCAAATGAATTAAACATTTCAATCAAAAGGCAGAAACTGTAAGACTGGAAAAAAGAATAGTCGATTTATATACTTACTAATCATCCATACTTCAGATTTAAAAGATACAAGTGGGCTGCAAGTAAAATATTGAGAAATGATATACCATATACAAATAATAAATACAAAAGTTGAATCAAGTATATTTATATCATATGAAATAAGATATTAGATGCCAAATATTGCTAGAAATCAAATAAGACATTTCCTAGTGATCAAAAATTTCACTACATGAAAAAGATATAATAATTATAAAACTATATGTGGGCCAACTGACTGATCTGATCTTGGGAGTATACAGTATCTAGGCAGAGAAGGTAATCCCAGAGGATTGGCAGCTCCAAAGAAAAACTGAAGACCAGCTCAGCAGTCCTAGCTCCAAGAACCACAGTTACTGTAAACTGCAAAAACAGTGTGAGGTTTCACTCCTAAAGTGACACCTTCATGGTAGGCTAAAATTTGGAGACAAAATCCAGTGCAGTGTGCACTATATTTGAGAGGGTTTAATACCTTCCTATTGGCTTGAACCACCACTGGTATATGCATGATTCTTTTTTGGTGATACATGCAAGCTTGTACCACCTAATAAGACTATCCCGTGTTGCCCAATGACTAGCCATGTATGTACCTCTGGTAGTTCAGAGCCACCAGGTGGTGAGATATAGAAATTATAACCGTGTCATGAACATGTTAATCATAAGCTATTTTAGAGAAGGGTTAATTGTTTAAGACTGAGCCACAGAACAATTTCACTCCAAGATTTCTAGTGTTACCCTACCACAGTGACTGGGAGAGAGACAGCCATAAGACATAGTCATACAGACTAGATACAGATGCAAGAAGTATAAGCTCAGGCTAGGAAGAACAAGAGGCCCTGCCCTCTGTAGTGAGAAGCCAGGTTCAACATGTGTGGCTTTTAGAAATGGTTGGATCCGAAAAGTGCTGGTGTTAAATCCAGAGATCAGTGGTCTGATTGCTTTCTCCGTTTATTAATGTGAGCAAGGAAACATCTCATCTTGGACAATTGCCACAGCTTGGGTATAAGAACAAATGGGCCTCTGGATAGGGGCAGCACCTCCAAAACCTAGAGGTCATAAACCTGAGTGAAGAAAACCATGAGTTATTGGATTCCAAGATAGGTCCTGGAAAGAAACCACTATTCAAAAATACACAGGAATTTTTTTTCTTCATTGGTTTGTAAGAATTTGGGTTTTTTCTTTTATCTTTTTATTCTTTCAATTTTTAAGATTTTTCTTCTTATTTTTCTTTATTTTGCTCCCACTTTTTCTTTTGTGTTTGTTCTTTTTTGTTACCTTTATCTAATTCTGTTAATTTTCTTTTACTCCTTAATATGGTCCTTAACCCCGCTTTTCTTTTCTCTTCATGTTCCATTGCTCAATTTTGCAAATTTAACTTTTTTGCTTCTTCCACTTCTCATATCCTCTGTTTTTACAAGCATAACCACTAAGCTTTATTAGATAGTTAGCTCTTTGCTATTACTGTTGAATATTTTCCTATTGTTAGTGAGGATAAAATTAAACACAACAAAGCAGAACAAAACAGAACACAAAAAAGCAATGTAAGAGACTTAAATTTTGAGCAAGAACAACAGAGATCTTCACTATCTATCATATTGTCTCTTGTTTTCTTCCAACTAGATGTCCATATCTTCACATACAGAGAATTCACGTGGAATAACATAGTATAGAACTGATCTGAACTGATGAGGAAGGCGTTTCAGGTCTTCAAGACCAGACAATAGTGTCTCTCATTCTCTTCAAAATAGCTGTCCATACCTTCATGTATGTTGAAATTAAACAAAACAAAAAAGGCTAAAATCACTCTGAACAAAGAATAATAGTATTGCTGGATTTCACAACATGATGCTACAGAATCAGCACTGGGTACGGTAGTGCCTCTTTTTCTTAAAGTAGTTGTTCATTTCATCATTCATTATATAATGAATTCTCATAAACTGTTTATAGGTTCTATGCATGCATAAGTCTCTACATGTATATCTATCCTTTCTGTATTAGAGGGAAAAAAAATATAGCAAGACAAAACAAAACAAATTCCTATAAAAACTTGAAACCAAAAAGTCATATAAAACCACAGTACAAGGTGATCTACAATGATTACTGTGTTGTCTCTTGTTATCTTCAATAGAATTGTCTATATCATGAGGCATAATTGAATATAGCAGTATAATTTAATATAGAAGTACATAACAATATTAGTAAAAACAAAACATTGTAGACAGTATAAAACTTCAAAGGCAGGTAATAATCAAACCAGAGTGGGTATCCTAGTGAATCTTGTCATCTTCAGTGTAGTTGCCTATACTCTTGGACTTGATACTATCAATCATAATAGCTTTGAATAAAATCTGTCAATACAAAACAGCAATCTAACAAACCAGATTCAATTAAGATCACTCATGGTAAAACAGTGTAAGTTATACAGGACTTCAGATTAAGTTAATAGGAAATTAAGGATGATTACCATACTATATCCTGCTATATTCAGTATAGCTGCCTGTGCCCTCAAACCTAGAACAGGTAGACAAACTGGAACAGAATATAATCCATCTAAGCAGAGTGGTGTGAATAATGTGGGTTTTAAATCCTGATACACTATTAACAATATCTTCTGCCTTCTTTTTTTTTTTTTAGACTATTCCTCCCCTTTCACTCCCACAGGGTGCTGCGCATTTTGGGTTCCAACAACTCCCTCAGTTTCTAGATTGGGGGGGGGCAACCTGTTATTTACCTAAGTGGTTCTGAACCTTCTCACTCCTGGACTTGATCTCAAGTTGTATTCCTTTACCTACAAAAGCCTCAAGGTTTTCCTTTGTTATAGCTGAGTAGCTCTCTACTTCACATAAGTATCCTGTCTTTCCAAACTATCTGTAGGTGTTGGTCGAGTTGCCCCTATTTCTCTCTGGTTCCCTGTCACATAGAGCATTGTTTTCTCATATTTGATTTTCGGTCCATAAACCCTCTCTCAGGTTGATTATATTTCCTATACAGAGCATCTCAATGGACCCTATCTCCTGATCTACTCTGCCTGTATTTCTTTTTTTTTTCTTTCTTTCTTTTTTTTTTTTTTTTTTGTGTTTCAAGGCCATCTATGTTAAAGATTATGGCCAACCTTCTCTGCCTCATTTGTGCTGTGCTATTTTTCTGCCATTGTTTGTCTCCTTTTCTCCTTCATTCTACTTACTGCCTGCCCCATTCATTGAGGCTTCCCTGCCACTGTTCCTGAAATCCTGTTTTTTTTTCTCTCTCTAGAATGTCCTGCAGTATTCTCCATAGGGTTGGATTGGTGGTCACAAATTCCCCCAGTTCCTCTTTGTCATGGAAGCATCTTGTTTCTCCATTAATTTCTAGAGATAGTTTTGCAGGGTACATCAATCTGGGCTGGAAGTTATTTTCTTTCAGAGCTTGGAATATTCGCTCCAAGCTCTTCTTGATTTGATGGTCTGTGTCGAGAAGTCTGCCATGATCTTGATGGGTTTTCCTTTATAGGTAATCTGTTTCTTTTCTCTGATGGCTTTTAATATTCTGTTTTTATATTGAATTTCTGGTATCTTGATTATTATATGTCTGGGTGTAGCTCTGTTTTGGTTGTAGGTGGCTGGAGTTCTGTATGCCTCATACATCTGAATAGCATTTTCTTTTCCTATGCTTGGGAAGTTTTCCTTAATTATTTCTGTAAATAGACTTTGTAATTCCCCTGTTTTTACTCTTACTTCTTCATTCACATGTCTTATTCTTAAATTATAGATTATCTTGTTGTCTTCTAGCCTTTGTATTGTTACTGCCTATTTCCTTGTTATTTTTAAGAGATCCTTCCTTTCATAATCACACATTGCAAACCTGTCTTCAAGTTTTGATAGTCTATCTATAGTTTCTTTCAAGCAGTTTTGCCAGCTTTCAATGGAGTTTTTAATTTCCTGGTAATCTCTTTGAATCTGCTTTACGTATTCTAGGTTTTCTTTATATTCTTTATCAAATGTTTTTCTCCTTTTCTTGTGTTCCTCCCTTCTATCTGTGTCTTCTTGAGAGGTGCTTAGCATTTCTTTTATTAATCTACTTATATCTTGCTTTATTTGATTTACTGTTTCAGTTTTGAGCTCGTTTATGAGGTCCCGAAGATATCTTTTAATGTCCATTGATGCTGTGTCTGATGTAGCATGTTTGCTGCCCTCAGTCTCTTTTTGTATTTCCCTCTCCTGGATTAATGTTCTCAGGGTTTTGGGCTGGGGGCTTTTTCTTGTTTCTTTCCCTTGTCATGTTTTTGGTTTCTTCCATACAGGTGTATAGTGGAGGTCCCAGCCCCTTTCCTTGTTGGTTATGGTTCTTCTGAAGTAGGCTGGCAAGAGATTTCTGCACTCTCCTCTTTGCTCTTGGTCATTGAGGTGTAGGCAGAGGCTTCATATGCTGGCCCCTCCCTGCCTGTCAGTCAACCACTGGGGGCCTTCAGCAGGTTAGTGTGTGCTATGCAAATGGATTTGGTTTGGGATGGCTTATTGAGTCCCAGCCAGTGGCTTTAACTCAAGTCAAGCAGATCCCACCAATCTGCTCTGGGAAGGGAGCAACCAACTGAAGTCACTGTTATTCCTAGTTCAGGCTCCTCCTGCCCAATTCCAACATGTTGTTCATTTGGTTGCCCCCTTCCCATGGGGGTGGGTCTTATTCCCAGCACTCACCACAGTTTAATGGAGGTCCCTTCGCAGCTCTGTTCTCTGTTGGGCTCGCCAACTTCCATCTTCAGCACAACCAGTTATTTGCAGCAGCGCAGTTTTGCTCCAGCAGGTTCAGGCTGCTCTGGCCACTCACAGTGGGTCTCAGCTACACAAGCTTGGGCCACCCTGGTGGAGCTTGGGCTGCTCCAGCTTGTCACAGTGGTGGTGCGAATTCAGGCAGCTGGAAAGTGCTGTGGCCACCAATGGTAGCCCTGGGACTGCATGCTTGATCACATCTTTTGCCTTTAGTTTCTTCTTAGGTCGAGAGGATCTATCTCCCTCTGTCCAGACCTCTCCTGGACATCATGAGTTATCTCTCTCAGGGGAGGCTCTGTGTCCTGCTGTCTATCAATCTGTCATCTTTACCTCTCCTATCTTGCTATCTTTGAAATAGCTGCTCCTGCCACTGGATTTAATATACCAAACCAAACAAAATAGAATAAAACCCAACCCAACAAAACAATGGAAATAATACAGGACTTCCAAAACAGGACTCTAGGGAATCAACAATGGCTGCAATCCTCAGAAGGAGATCCCCCTAGATGTCTCACTGTGTACTGCTATCTTCTGACTCTATGATCAGAACACTGGCCCTAGGCCTGCAATATTAGTGAAACAACAGAGCACCACAGGCATCCAATTGCATTTCACCTCCCTAGCTATCATCACAGCCTGTGTTTCTCCAGATAAGTCGGTTGCCTACAGCAGCAAGTTGTGTGTGCATGTGTGTGTGTGTGTGTGTGTGTGTGTGTGTGTGTGTTGGTACTTCTTGTTTGCCAGCCCATGTACCAGAAGGGTTTGGGGTCTGGTTGTTCCAGTCTGGCAACAGCCTGTACATGCTGCTGGTTCCCAGACTGGGTTTGCTTGCTGGTGTGGCTTTGTTCTCTCTACCACTGGTCTGTGAATGGCCTTTCATGCATATTTTTCACAGAAATACTGGGTGACTTTTTCTAGATTCTATTCTTCAAGAACCTCTTTCTACCTTTGAATTTTCTGTCTAGCTGTTCCTCCCCATAATGGGAGATACCAAGCAAAACCTTTCAAGCCACTTATTTCAAGAATGGCTTCTATTTCCAGAAGGGGGCACTGTGGTCCAAGTTATTGTCCTTGCCATACCTGGACTAGCTTCCTTTTTTTAAATTTTATTTTATTTATTTATTTGGTAGCCTCTAAATGACAAACTGCAGGATAAATTCAGGGTTAGAAATGTAATGGAAGGCCTACTCATTTTTTTTCCCATGAGAACTGGACAATCTCTTCATCAAACACACATACAAGACTGATTTTCTTGGAGGAAAAGGAAACAGCTAAGCTTTCTGTATAACTGGAGAAGCATGCTCACAAGAAGTGTCCATACTAGCGAACAGTGAGACAAGAAAAGATGGTTAAGGAAAATCAATTTTCAGTATTACATAGGTGGTTTTCCTGAATCCCAGAAAGAGGTCTAGCAAGGTGTTCCAGTGTCATATGTAACTGTAAAACTTGCAAAAAGGTGATATTTATTTTAACCATAGTCAGGGATAGTTGTTATTTCTTCTTCAGTTTTCCTTTGGTCACTTGCTTTCTCAGGTTGAACACTATGGCATGGCCTTGGGCATGCCTTGTATCTGGCCAAGAGGAAGGTGAGATTGATTTAACTTGGGGTTAGTAGAATATATTTATGTGATATGCTGTCATGTCTGTAGAGTTATTGCTAGATGACCTGGAACAGGAATGGATTCTAAAAATACTGCTATCTCCCAAGTAGCCAACCCACCCCACATTATAACATGAAGGTGTAGGCTAATGTTCTGAGACCACTGTGTGTCAAGCACCAAATTATGCTGGTAGTAGTGCAAGAACAAGCTTTGAAACATATAAAAGCAGAAAGTGGACCACAGGGAATTCTTATATCTTGTTAGAATGTAAAAGTGCAATCTCAGGATCTGATTCTCATAGGTACCTAGTCAAAATAAAAATATTCTTTTATTAGGAATATATTTGATCAGGTAGCATATCCAATTATAAATACATCATACACTTTTGTGTACAATGCATCACATGAACAATTATTTCCAGGGCATGGACCTGTACCACAAGTGACAGTTTCTGTAGATAAAGTTGTACCTTTTATACTTCCCAACAACCAATTATTTAAAAGTACACCAGAAGAGTAGATTGTCTTTTATAGAAAGTGATTTATAAAGTAACTGATAAACCAGTAATCAAAGAACATGGAGATAAAATAATGTTAGGAAAAATATTTAGAGATTTGTTAGGCAGTAAATTAATCCTTTAGGCACTATTTGCGATGATTGTAATATTTGTCAGCTTTTTAAAATATTATAATTTGATGTGGTTATTTTATCACTTTAAATACTGTTCTAAATCATGCTTAGGTTGTAAAGTTGTGTTCCTATTATCGCAGTGTACCTCTAAAATTACATGTATTTCAGACTCTGCAAGATCTGGCTATGCCTCTGATTATAGATACCTTTTTAATAACTACAATAGAAATAAAATATGTTTGACAATTAAGTTTATTTAATAATCTGAAATTTTATTTCTGAATTTAATGTTTAGGACCATTAATTTTCTTTTAAATTCAACTTTATTCAGGTATAGTTTACCTACAGCAATATACAGAGATATATACATTTCAATGACTTTTGACAAATATATAAACCTATAGAACATACAAATGAAACTATAAAATTCTTTCATCTCCTCCAAAATTCCCTTACATCACATTCTAGTAAAATTTCCTTCAACCCAGACAGAGGATTTGTATCTGATTTTCCTTGCCTGTTTGTGAACCTCATATGAATGAATTTGCAGTCTACTACTCCTTTGTGTCTAACTTCTTCACTCAGTATGTGGATAATTTTACATGTCAAGTCCAGTGGGGTAGGGGATCCCTGGAAAGCTGATAAAATGTGATTTCTGGGCATGTCTGTGAGAGTATTTCTAGAGGAGATTAGCATTTAAATTGCTAGATTGAGGAAAGAAGACACACAATCACCAGCATAGGTAGTCACCATCCCATTTGTTGAGGGCTCAGATAAAACAGAAAGGCAGAAGGGCAAAGCCTTTCTTGAGCTGGAACATCCATTTTCTCATCTCTTTGGACTTTGGAACTCTTGGTTCTGCAGCCTTCTGTCTCTGGGATTTATACCATCAGCATCACCCCCTAACCCCAGGGCCAGGTTCCCAGGCATTTGGATTCAGACTAAATTATAGCCTTCCTGGGTCTTTAGCTTGTAGACGACTGATGGTGGAACTTCTTGGCTTCTATATTCATATGAGTCAATTCTTGTAATAAGTCTCTCTCTATATATCTCCTATTGGTTGACTCTGTTTCTTTAAATAATCCTAATACCTTATGTTCTTGAGATTCATCCATACTTTTGTGTAGATTGATAGTCCATACCTTCTTATTTATGAGTCTTATATCACAATTTCTCCATCTGTCTGTTAAACATTTGAGTTCTTTTCAGGTTTAGGCTATTTTGAATAAAGATATAACAAAATATTTGTATGTCTTTTGTGTAAATAGATTTTCGTTTCTCTTAGAGATACACTTAAGAGTAGAATTTCTGGGGCCTATAGCAGGTAAATATTTCACTTCATAAGGGACTACTACAATTTTTTTCTGAAGAGATTGTGCCATTCATTTTCATCAGGGTCTAGTGAGAGCTCCTGTTATTTCCTATGCTCACCTTATAGTCTAGTAGATGTGTGTGAAGTAGTGTCTCATTTCCCTAATTAATAATAATGCTAAGTGTCTTTTTTGTGTGTTTACAGGCTATTTTTATACTTTCTTTTATGAAATATTTTCTAAATAAGTTATCCATTTTATTTGGATTATCTTTTGTTATTGAGTTGAAGTTCTTTATAAACACTGGATGTAAGTTCTTTATAAACTCTAGAAACATCTATCTATCTATCTATCTATCTATCTATCTATCTATCTATCATCATACATTTTCACCCAATCTACATGCTGTTTTCAATTCAGAAATAAAGAGAAAGACAAAAAAAACCATCTTTTACTTTGGAATAGCATTGGAGTTACCAAAGATCTATAAAACTAATACCAACTTACCTGACTTCCTCTTAACTTACATTTTCCACAAATTTGGAGTTTTTATGCTTATTATTACTGAGTTCTAACTTAATCCACTCTGGTCAGAGAATATGATTACCACAGTCAAGTTAATTAACCTATCCATCATGAGACACATACTAAAATTTTGTAGGTGACAAGAATGCTTAAGATCTACTGTCTCAGCAAATTTGAAATATATAGTGTACTATTATTTACTGTATTCACTGTACTGTTCAACAGGTTTCCAGAGCTTAGCCATTCTGCATAACTGAAACTCGGTATTCTTTGATCAACATCTTCCTGTTTCCCATGCCCCTCAGGCCTTGGCAACCACCATTTTACTCTCTGCTGCTATCAGCTTAACTTTTTTCTTTTTCATTAGTACATGTTTGTGGTACATAATGGACACATTTATTGTGGATAGGTGGTACATAAATATGACATATTTAATTCTTTTTACATCCCCTATCCTTCCCTCTTAAACATCTTTTGGTTCCCTTCTCATTTGCAAAAGATTTAGCTCCATTTTTTATTGTCTGTCTTTCATTGTGCTCTTTAATTCAATTATACTTTAGGTTTCTCATGTAAAAGAAACTATATATTTATGCTTGTGTGTCTTATTTATTTCTCTTAATATTATGGTCTCAAAATGCATCCGCTTTCCTACAAATGACTCAAATTTATCTTTCTTTCTGACACAGTAGTACTCCATTGTATATAAGTATCGCATTTTCTTTTAAAATTTTTTTGTTTTGTTTTGTGTTTTTGAGACAGGGTCTCACTATGCAGTTCAGACTGGCCTTGAACTCACTTTGTAGCCCAGGCTGGTCTCGAACTCACAACGATCCTCCTTCCTCAGCCTCCCGAGTGCTGGGATTATAGGCATGAGCCACCAAACCCGCTTCTTTTAAAATTTTATTAATATATGTTTGCAGTTCATGGAGTTTACCATTATTTTGAGGAGTGGTTATGTGTACATGCCATCACTTTTTCTTTTTTTCCTTTTCTTTCCTCCCTTCCCTTCCCTCCTCCTCCAATTTCCCATCCCATTTTTTTATTCTTGTTGATATTGTTCATCTTAGCTCATGTTATAGCATATAATGTTTACACTGATTGAGGTAATTAGGTTCCTGTGCATGGCATATCTTTATTCTACTTATTTCCCCTTCCCCTCCTCATCACCCTTTGTGCTTTTTCTCTTGTGCCACTTCCCTATTACAAGAGATCCATCCTCTTGTCCCCTTCTATCCATCCTTTATTATTCTCTTTGTTTGTACTTTGCCTTACTCAAATGAGAGATGCTTTATGGTATTTAAACTTGTGTGTCTGTTTTAGTTCATTCAGCATTCTATTTTCCAGGTGCATCCATTTTCTTACAAATGTCCTCAATCTGTCATTCTTTATAGTAGGGTAGTATTTCATTATATAGAGAGACCGCATTTTCTTTATCCGATCATCTGTTGATAGGTATTTAAGTTGCTTCCAAGATTTAGGTGTTATGAGTTGTGCTGCTGTAAGCATGGTATACATGTATCACTGTACTATGATGACATAAGATTTTTGGGGAACACTGGATCACATGGATTATCTAATTTCAGTTCTTTGAGGAATCTGAATCCTGATTTCCATAATGGTTGTACTATTTTACATTCTCACCAACAATGAAGGAGGGTTCGTTTTTCACTGCAGCCTCACCAGCATTTGCTATTGTTTGATTTCTTAATGATTGCAATTATTTCTGGAGTAAGAGGGAATATTAGGGTTGTTTTAATTTGTACTTCTCTAATAGACAAAAATGTTGAGCATTTTTCATGTATTTGTTGATCTTTTGTATTCTTCCTTGGTAAAGTGTCTCCTCATTTCTTGTCCAGATCTTTAATTTTAGGTAATTTAACTTTTGAAGGGTGGTTCTTTGCATTTTCTACATATTAGTCCATTGTGTGAGGAGTAGCTGGCAAAAAATTTTCTTATTCTGTGTGTTGTCTCTTTATTGATTGATTCTTTTGCTGTACAGAAGCTTTTTAATCTAATATAATCCCATTTGTTGATCCTTGCTGTTATTTGTTGTGCAAGTGAGATTCTGTTTAGAAAATATTTTCCTACATCTAGGAAATGTCTTCAAATGTTTTATCTATTTTATTGTTTGTAGGTTTAATATTCCTGTTTTAATGTTTATATCTTTGATCCATTTTAGTTTAGTTTAGTGTATGGTGAGGGATAAGGGTCTAGTTTCAATCTTCTGCAAACAGACAACCGGTTTTACTAGCACCATTTGTTGAATAGGCTATCTTTACTCCAACATATACTTTGATCCCTTTGTCAAAGATCAGATAGCTTAATGTCTCTGGGGAAGTTTCTGTAGCTTCATTTCTGTTGTGTTGACCCATGTATCTGTTTTTGGTTTAGCACTGACTTTTTGATTACTATTGCTTTGTAGTATGACCAGAAGTCAGGTATCATGATGCATCCTGCTTTTCTGTTATTGCCCAGTTGGCTTTGCTGTTCTATGTCTCTTCTGGTTCCATATGAATTTTAGGATTGTCTTTTTTACTAAATCTGTAAAGTATGCTGTTTTGTTGAGACTGCATTGAATCTGTATAATAGTTTTGGGAGTAGAGCCAGTTTGACAGTACTGATTCTGCCTATCCAGGAGAAGGGGAATTCTTTCCATTTTCTGACGTACTCTTTAATCTCCTTTTTCGGTGTACTGTATTTTTCTTTGTAGAGATCTTTCACTTCCTTGATTAGGTTACTCCCCAGGTATTTAATTTTCTTGAAGCTACTGTGAATGGTATTACTGTCATAATTTCCTTCCCATCCCATTCATTGTCGGTGTACAAAATGCTAATGATTATTGTGTGTTGATCTGGTTTCCTGCTGCACTGCTGAACCTTGTTATTAATTCTAAGAGTGGAGTTCTTTGGGTCTCCTATGTATCATGTCATCTACAAATGAGGATAATTTGAGTTTTTTCCTGAATGTATACTTTTTATTTCTTTTTCTTACCTAATTGCTCTTACTAATGTTTCATGTACTGTGTTGAATAGAAGAGGCTATAGTAGATGTCCTTGTCTTGTTCCTGGTTTTAGGAGGAATGCTTTCAGTTTTTTCTTGTTCAGTATGATGCTGGCTATTGGGTTTTCATACATAGTTTTTAGAAGGCTATTGGGTTTTCATATATAGTTTTTAGAAGGCTAGTTTTACAGAAGGACCATACATATTCAAGTATGGTCCTTCTATACCTATTTTCTTTAGTTTTTTTTTTAATTGTAAAGGAGTGTTGGATTTTGTCTAAAGACTGTTATGCATCTATTGTTATAATCATATGGTTGTTGATCTTGCTTCTGTTTATGTGATATATTATATATTGATTTATGTATGTTAATCCATCCTTGCATCTCTGGACTGAAACCTACTTGATTATGATATATAATCTTTTTGATAATGTGCTGCAACCTCTATAATTTTTTAAAATTAAGTGTATTGGCACATTTTAGATATACATAATGATCATGTTGCTCATCAGGAATATGTACCTGTACATGATATATCTCAATTTTTTACCCATCCCCATACCTTCCCATCAACCCCTCATCTCCTTTTATTTCCAAAAGCCTTGTACCTGTTTTTCCTTCTTTTCTCATTTTTTCTTTTCCCTTCCTTTCTTTCCCCCTCCTCCCTCCCAAGTTCCCCTTCCAATTTGAAAATTTTCTTCTCATTTGTCAATATTCATTTTTATATATTGGTCCTTATTTACCTTTTCAGTTTATCACACCAAAGGATCATTGTGTTAGTTACACATATGTGTGTAATTTATTTCACTTAAGAGTATGGTCTCAAGGTGCATCTATTTACTTAGAAATGTCTCAAGTTTATCCTTCTTTAAGACTGACTTGTACTCCAGTGCATAAAAAATATCTTCTTTATCCATTCATCAATTGATGGGCATTTAGGCTGTTTCCAATATTTTGCTGTTACAAACTGTTCAGTTATAAACATGGGTGTGCATATATTGCTATGGGAGATTGCTTTTAAATCTTTCAAGAAGATACCAAGAAGAGGAATAGCTGGGTCAAATGGAACCTCTACTTTGCTTTTTGAGGACTCTCCACACTGATATCCACAGTGGTTGCACAGTGTACATTCCCACCAACAGGGAAGAAGGGTTCCTTTTTCCCCACAGCTCCTCTAGTATTTGTTATTGCTTGATTTCTTGATAATAGCTATCTTTTCTGGAGTGAGATGGAATCTCACTGTTGTCTTAATTTGCATCTCTTCAATGACCAGTGGTGTTGAACATTTTTTCATATATTTGCCTTTTCAACTTCATCTGAGAAGTATTATTCATTTCAGATTCTCATTTTGGTTTGGGTCTTTAAATTTGAGAGGAATCTGATTTTGGGGGGGTTCTTTATAAATTCTAGATACTAGTCCTTTGAGGAATAGCTGGAAAAAAATTTTCCCACTCTGTGCATCTCTTCACTCTGTTGGTGGTTTCTTTTGCTGTGCAGAAGCTTTTAGTAATATAAGATCCCAGTTGTTGATCCTTTGTAATAATTTCCATGTGATCAGAATTTTAGTCATAAAGTCTTTGCCTACACCTACGTCTTCAAGAGTTCTATCTACTTTCTACCTTCCAACAGACTTAGTGTTTCTGTTTTAATATTTAGATCTTGGACTCATTTTTATTTTAGTGTAGTATATGATGAGAGATATGGGTCTAGTTTTAATATTTGGCATGTGGAAAGCCATTTTTCCAGCACCATTTATTAAAGAGGCTATCTTTATTCTAGTGAGGGTGTTTGGCCCCTTTATCAAAGATAAGGTGGCTGAGTGTTTTTGGAGTTATTTCTATATCTTTTTTTTCTTTTATTTTAAAGGTAGTAGAACTACAACAGAACAAGACAGAACAAAGCCAGTTGAGACAGTGCAGTAAATTTGGTACAGAACTTCACAGCAGGTTACCAGGAGAACAGTAATAGGTACCATAGTATATCTCATTACCTTCACGATAGTTGTCTAGTCAATTAGGTATAGAAAAAATCAAATCAAAGACAGAACATTATAAAATCAACTGAAAGACAATATTGAATAGAGTAAAGCAATTAATCATAATGAAACAAAACTGAAGACAACACCTGCTTTCAAAGAGAAGATAAAGGAGACACCCCATATTTGCTATATTGCATGCAGTCATCCTACCAAGAGATGCTCAGACTTCTGTCCCCAGTTGCTATGGGAGAGGGGATGTTGGGATGTTTGATTACAAGCCCGTGCACCAGTAGGCTCACAGGAGACACTACTGGATCTCTTCCTGGCTCATACCAGAGGAAGGCACTTACCAAGAGGGCGGTGGGTGAATGGCTTCTTTGTTCTGCCTGCTGGGTTCCACCATGGCCATGCCCGGATCTCGGGGGCGGCTCTCTGGTTCTCCACTTGGATCACACTGGAGGAAGGCACTTAGCAAGAGGACAGCAGGCGAATTGCTTCTTTGTGCTGCCTCCTGGGTTCCACCTTGGCCATGGCCCTATTTCTATATCTTATAATCAGTTTCATTGATCCTTGAGTCTGATTTTCTGCCAGTACCATGCTGTTTTTATCACAGTAGTTTTGTAGTATAATTTCAAGTCAGGGATTGTGATGCACTTGCCTTGCCTTTGTTGCTGGAATTGTTTTTGCTCTTCTAGGTCTCTTCTACTTCCAAATAACTTTTGGGATTTTTTTCCCTCTAATTCTTCCTTCCTTCCTTCCTTCCTTCCTTCCTTCCTTCCTTTCTTTCTTTTTTTTAGATCACAACATTGTTTATTATGTGAATTTTTTATGATACAAAAAATACAGAAATACAATATATGGCTACAGCTAAATACAGAATAGTAACTTTTTCTCCTCAGGAGGCCATGATATCCATTTCTAATAAAATAAAAAGACTGTGGATAGGTAGAAACAGGTTGGTTGGTAGCTATGTGATTTGCCTGGAAATGATCTATAAATGCATTTTCCTCCTAATTCTTACCATAAGTGTAAAAAAGGAGTTAAAGGAATGTTTCCTTGTTAGTTTCTATTATATGAAAGATGCTATATTCTACTTTAGCAGGGAAAATATATAAAAAAATCAAATTCTGTGAGGTATGCTATTGGTATTTTGATTGGAATTGCATTAAATCTGTATACTAATTTGGGGGTATGACCATATTTATTATGTTGATTCTTCCTATCCAAGAGCAAGGGATATCTTTCCATTTTGTGATATCCTCTTTGATCTCCTTTTTAAAAACAGCAATATAGTTTTCAATGTAGAGATATTTTACTCCCTCTGTTAGCTTGATTCCTAAATGTTTCATTTTTTGGATGCTAGTGTGAAAGGTACAGTTTCCCTAATTTCTGTCAGTGAGCTTGTTATTTGTGTACAAAATGCTATTGACTTTTCAGTATTGACTGTGTATCCAGCTATGAGACTGAATTTGTGTATTAAATCTAGAAGTTTTGCTGCAGTTTGGGGGGGGGTTCTTCTACATAGAGTATCATGTCACCTGTGAATAATGATAATTTAACTTCTTTTTTCCTATCTTTATTCCTTTTATTTCTTTCTCAATGTTTCCAAAACTATATTGCATAGGAGTGGTGATAGTTATCCCTATATACTTACATCTTGTTGAAGATTTTTGCACCTATGTTCATTAAGGAGATTAGCCTGTAGTTTTCTTTTTTAGTTGTGTTTTATTCAGTTTTAGGATTGAGGTGACATTGGGTTCTATAAATGAATTTGGGAACACTCCTCCCTTTCAGTTTCTTTGAAGAGCTTGAACATCCTTAAAGGCTTTGCAGAATTCAGCAGTGAATCCATCAGGTCCTGGGCTTTTCTCACTTGGTAGATTATTACTGTGTCAATTTATTTCCTTATTATTGGATTGTTAAGCATATTGGATTAGTTTTGGTAGTTTGTATGTATCTAGGAATCTGTCCGTTGCTTTAAAATTTGGTAATTTGTTGGAATATTTTTTAATTAGTTGTTATCTTCAGATTTCCACTCTCAAGAATCTTAAGATTTCTCATAAGGTTGTCTGAGCTTGCTCTGTTTTCCTATTGTGAGCATTGATTGTTAATGAATTTTCCTCTTAGAAAATGCTTTCATCGTGTCTCACAGGTTTTGATGAGTTGTACTGTCAGTCATTAATTTCCAGAATTTTAAAATTTCTTCTTTGATTTCTTCTGTGGCCCATTGGTTGTTTAAGAACATACCATTAACCTTTCAGTAGCTGTTACCTTTTCTGAAATGTCTTCTGTTGTTGATTTCTATTATCATTGCAGAGTTGTCTGATATTATGCATAGAATAAATTCTGTTCCTTTACATTTACTTAAGCAGGCTTTGTAGGTTATTATGTGACCTATTTTGAAAACAAGTACCATGTGCAACTCAAAAGAACATATACTGTATTGTATAGTGGTAGAATACCCTGTATATATCCATAAACTTCATATGTTCAAAGTTGTGATTTAGCTCTAAAATTTCTTTATTAGTTTTTTATTTGATCTATCTCTTTGCAAAATGTGGGGTGTTAAAATCCCCTGCTATGATTGTGTGTTTATTTGATCTTTTAATTTCAGCAGTTTTTGTTTTATGAAAATAGGTGCTCCAGTATTTGATGAATCTATATTTATCAATGATATCTCATGCTGGATTCTTCCCTTAACTAGAATGTGGTGACCTTCTTTGTCTCTTCTAATCAGTTTCAGCTTGAAATTTACCATGTATGAATTAGAATTGCTACCCTGCTTCTTTTCAGGGTCCTAATGCATGAAATGTTGTTTTCCATCCTTTAAATTTTAGTTCATGAATGTCTTTTTGGATTGGATTGGGTGCAACAGATTGTTGGACTCTAGTGTTTTGTTTTATTTTGTTTTGTTTTTGTTTTTTGGTGTTTTTTTTTTATCCAGTCTGCCAGTCTGTGTCTTTTAGTTAGTGAGTTGAGGCCATTAACGTTGAGAGATATTACTGATATGTGTTGGTTATTTACTGTGATTGCCTTCTTTATCTGTTAGTGTTTCCTTGGTTTTTCTTTTCTGGTTTTTTTTGTTGCTGATTATCTATTTATCTCTCACTAGTTTCCACTTCATTTTTAACTGTGTCCAATTTGTTTTTCTGTTGAGAATATTATGAACTATTTTCTCTAGAGCTAGATATATCTTCTGAGCTTGTTTTTTTATGGAAATAGTTTGTTTATTTATTTATTTGGGTGTACTGGAAATCAAACTCAGGCTCTTGTGCTGCTGAGGTGTATCTCTGGCCTGGAAATACCTTATTTCTTCATTTACTTTGAAGGATAGTTTTGCCAGGAAGATTAACATGGGCTGGAAGTCATTTGCTCTTAGATCTTGAAATACCTCACTCCATGCTCTTCTGGCCTTTTGGGTTTGTATTAAGAAGTCTGCTCTGATTCTAATTTATTTATCTTTATATGTGATTCCCCCCCCCCCGGTTGCTTTTTAAATTCTGGGTTTTTTTCTGAATAAGTGGTAATTTAATAAAGATGTACCTTGGTAAGATTTTTTTCTTTTTCAAAATTTTCTGGTGTTGTATATGAACAACACTTACTGGTATTTTAAACTCCTTTCTTATATTTGAGAAATGTTCCCCAGTGATTCTGATAAGCATGTTAATGAATCCATCTGTGGTATCTCCTAGTTTTTCTCTAACTCTGATTAGCCTTAGATTGGTCTTGTTATCTAGCAGCTGCTTGATAGTTTTCTCTTGTTCTACTATTTTCTTTTCTTCTTTTTTGAGCTCATTATCATAATTCACTATTTTGTTCTCAATATCAGACGCTGTCTCCACATTGGTCATTTCTGCAACAAATGAATTCTGTAGTTTTTTAGTTCAGGTATTTCTGCCTGCCATCTTTTCAAGGATTTCATATCCTTGTTGAATCTGTCAAGGATTTCATATCCTTGTTGAATCTGTCATTCAAATTTTGAACTCTTTTGGTTAGATTTTCCATTTTTTTACCTATTTCCCCCAAATTCACCATAAGTATATTGAGTGTAATTGCTGTGACTTTTTGGTTGGTTCGTTTCCTCTTTGAACTCATCTGTTTTCTTTATCCCATCTATGAAATTTTCATAGATTTCTGCTACCTGGTATTTTCTTTTTTCTGTCCTTGTGACCCCTTGCTCTGCCTAGGGAGATTTGGAGGGGGTGTGTTTAAAGATCTTCTGTTTCCTTGGTTCCATATTCTCCTATGTGTATCTGTGACATATATATCTCCTTTCTGAGGGAGCTACTGCAGGTTGGGGACTAGAGAAGTGAACAGAGTTTATGGTTTATGTGGACATTTTTAGTAGTATGTTGGCTCCCTGTGAATAATTTTCATCTTTGTATGTCCAGTGCTAGTAATTACTCCTTCTGTTATGTACTTTAAGTGAATTTGACTCCCTCCCTATGTTTTGCCAAAAGAATTACTTCTGCTTATAAAGTCTCCACAGATTCAGTCTTACAACACTTCTATATGACAGTCCTTGCAATTACACTCCCCACTTTATCTATTCTCTGTGCACATTACGACAGTTTATTATTTGTGGTTGTCTTGCAATGGGGTGGGTGAGCTAGGGTGAGAGGAATAGAGGTAGAATGCATGAAGAGGGCACTAGAGGAGTGTTTTGTTTTGGTTTGGGTTTGGTTTTGGTTTTGGTTTTAGAAAGGGTCTCACTATGTAGCCCAGACTGACCTTGAACTCATTATGTTCAATGGTGGCCTCAAACTCATGGTGATCCTCCTGTCTCAGCATCCTGAATGCTGGAATTACAGGCATGCACCACTATGCCTAGTTTAAGGGGGAGTTCTGAAGGAAGAAGTGGTAGTAGATGAGAAGAAAAGGTTGATATGGGGTCTGATTTTACTAGAACACTTTTAGTTGAGTTGAAAGGTTAGTATTGAGAATTTTCACAGAATATTTTGTGGAGGCAAGGGTGAGGTATGAGAGAAGGGGGTTTACTGTGTGATTGAGGAAAGTTATGTGATTGTCAGAGCTTTCTGATAGGGAAGACAGTAAGCTGGGTAAGATATGAAAGAGCCAAAGGCTTAGGATGGCGTGGATCAAGGAATAATCCTAAAGAAGATAGGAGAGACTATGAGGGAGCTAAGTATGGGAAATTTAAAAACTTGAGAGGAGTTTATGTGTTTGGAAAAGAATAAAGAAATGTGTTAATAATATTATCTTAGGGTTTGAGGTGAAGAAATTATATAGGGAGCTGAGACAAGGGAGAAAACCTAGACACCTATTAAGTCACTGTCAATAAAAGAACAAATACACAAAAGCAACAACCTCATAAACACAGGAAACCATAAAAGTGCATAACATAACCCCACACTGTTGTTTAAATCAGGAAACATAAAAAACTTAAACCTGTAAAATATCCAATGCAAACACAGATCACATAACCCAGTGTCTCACTGGGTTATTTGTGTGACTCCCAAGTAGCTTCTTTGCCAGCTCTCACCCCAGTAACTCCTCTGATCTGTCCACCGAAGTACCGGAGCTGACTCAGACTCAGGGCTTCCTTCTGCCAGGTTGCAGACATTTTTGTGGAGTCTGAATCTGTCTGAGCTCTTGAGTTAGGGACTCTTGTTACCCCTCTCTCTGGATATGATGGGAGATTGGGCAGACACTTTCACTAGCACAACATTGTCCACTGAGTCAGGATTATTCCTATACCATCAAATCAGCTATAGCGGTAACAAGCTAATTCTTTATAGTGATACTGATCAGGGCTAGTGAAGAAGCAACACACCATGAGACCCTGTTTGGGGTCTCCTTTTAGCCTAATGAAGAAATTTAAGGTTATAGTGTAAGCATCTTAACAACTCACATTTTGTGTGTGTGTGCCAGGGATCGAACTCACAACCTCGTGTTTGCCAAACAGGCACTTACACTGCTGAGCTAAACCCCGGCTCCAACAACTCACATCTTGACTTACAGTTAATGTGTGTTAAATGTGATGGCTGTTTCTCCTCTAATGGTGAAAAACAGCATTCAGCAGTAATTTTATAGAATTAGTTATCTAAAGCCCAAGGGGTTGAGACTGGGTAATGCCAGAGAGAGAACTCCTCTGATCAGTGGTATGGGAAGCAGGAAGTGGAGCAAGGTGTAAAGGATCCCAATGATGATAAGGGTATAGTTAGAAGGGGATAAAAGGGAAACAGCACAGAATTAGTAGTGAGACATGGAGATGGGAAATGATTCTATGACTGATGTAAAATTAGAGAAAAAGTAAAAGGAGATAAATGAAAGTGGGGAGAAGAGAGAAAAAATTGAACATGAATAAGACATAGGAGAAAGAAATCAGGCAAAGTGTAATGGAGGTGTGTAAAGGACAGGAAAAAATTCCCTTTTCCTCTACGAACTATATTAGGAGAAAGAAGGCAAGAGGAAGAGAAGTATATCTACATAGGCATGCTTATCAAATAAAAAAGAAAAATACTGGAGTAAATATGTAGGAGGAAATGTACAGAACAAGGAAAACAGCAAGAATTAAAAATTAAATTTTTGAAAAAGTAAAATAGAAATAGAAAATTAAAAATTAAAAATACAATCAAATGCAGTATAATAAAGGAAAGTTTTCTCTTGTTTGGATACATGGCCCTTTCACTCAGCCTAAAGTTAAGGGTCAGAACTCAAGTCTCTCTTCATGCTGGGAGTCCAAAGTGGCATTTTGCCTCCAGAACAGTGCTATGTGTAGAGATCTTCTTACAATGAGAAGACAGGGCTAATGTGAGATTCTAGGCTTGTGTAACTCAGGCCGAACCTGACCTTGGACTGCAGGAGCGAGGTCCATGTTCACCAGCTCCTGCCTCTCAGTGGACTCCACCCAGTCTGCTCTCCAGCTGCTAGCAAGCTCCTGTGATTGCCCTTCACTCAAACACGCTGGGAATTTGGCAGTGAGAAGCAACCTAGGGACTTCTCATGGACTCAGGTTCAAACTCTTGAACCCTTCCACACAATGTCATCCCTGCCACCTCTTGCTCTGTGGTTGTTGTTGCATGCGCTTGGACTGAGGTCACTCATCACTGTTGATTGCGGAAGGCTGCTCTGGAAGCTGTGTCTCATGTTTTCTTTGGTGGTTTCAGCTGCAGGTGATTCTTTCAGTCCCAATGCAGTTGTCCAGTTCTCAGTGGGCAAAAATGTTGTTAGTTTCACTTTTTCTCTCAGCTGGTGGCAAGCCAGCCACTGTTGGTGCTGTACAGTATCTCCTCCAGGGTGTGACCTGTTTCTTCTGTGTTACTTAATCCTATTTTCTCCTCCTCTGTCAGTTCTCTTATGGTTCCTGGTAACCTCCTCTCACTTCAGTTTCTCTCCAAATAATTGTTTTCCAGACTCTGGACACTTTGTCCTAGAGAAGCTGAGTCATTGGTATTCACTACTCTGCCATTTGAACTGCCCCAATATCACATTTTCTTTCTTATCCATTCATCTGTTGATGAACATATAGGCAACTGAATTAGACATTCTGAGAAGGAGTACAAATGGCTATAAACACATGAAAAAGTTCAAAATCACTGACCACTAGAGAAATGCAAATTAAAACAGTATTGAGATTCCATCTTACTCCATAATGAATGCCTGTAATCAAGAAGTCAAATAATAACAAATGCTGCCATGGCTGCACATTAAAAGGAACCCTTTCACGTTGTTCATTGAAATGTAAACTAGTACAACCACCACACAAATCAGCATGAAGATACTCACAAAACAAAAAACAGAAATTCCATTGATCCATCTATTCTCCTTCTATGTGTCTTCCTGAAAGAAATAAAAGATATACTATCACTCAGCATAATGGGCTCTATGTTCATCCTGTCACAAATAGCAGAATTTCTTTCTTTTGATGGCTAGATAATAATTCACTGTATGTCATATTTTCTTTATTCATTTATCCGTCAGTGGATAACTAGGCTGAATCCATATTTTTGCTATTGTGACTGATGCTACAGTGTACATGGAAGTGTAGAAATCTCTTTGAGATACCAATTTCATTTCCTTTGGATATATACCCAGACATGGGATTTCTGGATCATATGGTAGTTGTAGTGTCTTCTTATTCATAGTTTTGTTTGGGCCCTTCTTTTTTTTTTCGTAGTTTAACTGAAGTTTTGTCGCTGGGGCTCACTGGCTATAACAAAGGTCCATAGCGAAGATGGGTGTTCATTTTACTCTTCTCACCCACATGGAGGACATTTCTCTCAGTGGTGCTGTGTTTAGGGAAGACAGATCTGGGGAATATGAAACTGCTCTTCAAACCCTCCTAAGTGCATCTTTTCTTATTTCTGTGCTCAGATGATCTGTTCTGTCACCTGGACTCCTTAGCTCTTGTGAAGGTATTTTTGAGCCTAGACAGTTGTTCAAATTAGTGCTTCTGCAAGGGGACAAGTGTTGGACAGGCCTAGTCCCTTACCTTACTGCTGTCATTTCAACTTTCTAGCATTTGTGCTTGTTTGCTTGGAGTTTGTTAAGCTTATTGAAAATATAATGCTTTCCACCAAACTTGAGGAGTTTGGAAATTATTCCTCCTCCTCTCACTATAATGAGAGTGGTGTGATTAATTATGGGCTCTTATACATTTTTTGTTCTTTTTTTCTCTGTGTTCTTTAGATCACATTATCTTTATATATGAATCTGCAAAATCGCTGGCTCTTTCACCTGCAGAAATCTAATGTGCTCTCACATGGCAGAGAGAAAATGGGGGAACAAACAAGCAGATCATCTGGTGACTTTTCTTCTGAGGCCAATAATCCAATCACACAGTCTATCTACCTGCTTCATATCATCCATCCTTTATTTTGCTCTTTGAATTATTTATACTTTTCATCTTAGTTACTTTTCTAATTGCTGAGACACAATACCCAATACCCACAGCTTAAAAGAGAAAGAGTTTATTTTGGTTCAGAGTTTGTAAAGATTTCAGTCCATAGTCAGCTGGATCCAAAGCAAGACACCAATGCAGAGGAGGCAGGAAGCAAAAAGGGAGGAATGCACTCTTCTAGGCCACGCCCCCTCACTCTCCACCCTCTTCAATTAGGTTTCCCCTTCCACAATCACATACTAATCCCTGATGAGTACAACAACCCCATGATCTAATCACTTCCCCAAAACTCCTCCTATGAGCACATGAGGCTTTAGGGAAACCTCTAGATATAAACCATAATATTCTGGCTTTCTGAAGTAGAAATACCATGCAATATTTAATCTTCCATGTCTGATTTATTTTACTTAGCATTATGGACTCAAGGTACATCTATTTTTCCACAAACAACTCAAATTTATCATGATTTGTGACTGAATAATACTCCATTGTATATGACTTCATCTAGATCTAATTATCTTCTAAAGCTCCTGTCCCCAAATACCAGCACATTAGGGGATCAGACCTTAACATGAACTTTAGGGATACAAAGTTCAGACAGTTCCAATGACTTTTACAAGCCTGTGAGACAGAAAAGCAGAAATATCTGGCCTGCTTTTAAGGTGGGACTCTGCTACTGGGAAAAGCATTTATGTGCATGTATGTATATATGTATATATGAGATGTCCAATATATTAATTATGCTGGTTAGATTTTCTGTAATCTTCATTTTTTTGTTCACTTGAGAGTGTTCTATGTTAAACTAAAAGTGATTTTTCTACATTCTGGTGTAGTTCTGTGTATTTCTTTTTCTATGTGCATAACTTTCTGATTTATAAAAGTAGTTGCTGTGTTATTCATATCGTATATGCATATGTGATATGTTATCTATGTAAATTCTGACTTGGCAGTATCAATTATTTCACTGTTCAGTTAAGGCTTTTTGTTCATATTCAACTTGTCCTGATCTCATTTACACAACTTCAGCTTTCTTGTCGCTTTGTCTCTCTGCTGCGCCTGTCCCTCACTCTATTTTTATTTCTTTTTAATTTTTATTTTTCTATTAGCTCCTTTTGGAGACTTAGGAAAGTACATAACACATCTTAACTCTTTTTTCACCCTCTTTCCTATTCCCTCCACTTATCAGTCACCTTACTTTTGGAAAAGATCTTTCTTTTTTCTATTATCCATCTATTATTTTGCCTTTATATTTTGGGTTTCTAATATAAGGAAAAGCATGAGCTATTTAAGCTCGTGTGTCTGATTTATTTCATTTAACTTTATGACCTCAAGGTGCATCAATTTCCCACAACTGACTCAAATTTCTCCTTCTTTATTCCAGAATAATATTCCATTATGTATAAATACCATACTTTCTTTGTCCACTCATTAACCAGTGGACATATAGGTGCTTCCAAGATTTAGCTGTTATGAGTTATGCTACTATACACATTGATATTCATATATCACTGTAATATAATGTCTTTAAATGTTTAAGCAAGAGGGCTGGGGATTTAGCTCATTGGCATAAGTGTCTGCTTGGCAAGCACAAGGTTGTGAGTTTGATCCCCAGTACCAAAAATAAATAAATAAATAAATAATGTTTAAGGAAGATACCTAGAAGGTATCAAATAGAATTTCTTCTTTTAATTTTGAAAGGAATTTCCACAGTGGTTGTACTAGTTTACATTCTCAACATTGTGGAAGAGTTTATTTTCTCTGTAGGCTCACTAGAATTTGTTATTACTTGATGATAACCATTTTTTCTAGTGAGGTGAAATCTTAATGTTGCCTTAATTTGCATTTTTCTAATTGATATAGGAGAATGAAACTCCCAACCTACTATATGCCCAGAACAAGTTCGTGTTCTCTAAAATCAAAGAATGAATTTTAGGAACAATGGAGGTTACGAGCAGAAATATTTACTGAGAGAAAGAAAGCTTCTGTCTGAGGGAGAGATAGAAGGGGTCCCAAGTGGGTTGCCAAAGATTCTGTATTTTTGGGGACTTTTATAGAGTAAAACCATGAGTTAAGGTGAGTCTAAAATTGGGGAAGACTGGGAACTCCAGAGGTAGACAGGCATGAGGCGGGACAGAGCTATGTTTAGCCAATAAGATTAATTGTTCAGGTAAAATTGACCAAATCAGGGACAAATGGGGAAGCAAGTCACACAGAAAGCAAGCATTCTTTATTGATCAGTGACTCTTCTGTTAGGGGATTAAGATGGTGACCTTTGCTTCTCAGGGTGATCCAGATTTAATCCCTAAGGATTATACTTAAGAGTTTGGTTGCATTTGTTTTGCCTTCTGTCCTGAGATCTGGCCCACAGCAAGAGGTGTGTGTCTCCTCCAAGGTTATCAGATATTTGGTCCTGTGTGCCAGCTCCTTTGAGGGCCTAGCCCTGTCTGACTGCCTATAATATTTCTAACTAGCTCAGCTGCCTGTAACATTATGGCCAGTTGTTCTGAGCTTCTTTCCTGTATTTGTTGGCCATTTGTACTTCTTTTGAAAAATGTTTGTTCATTTTACTTGAACATTCTTGATTGTTTTATTTATTTTAGAGGGTCTAATTTTTTAGTGTTCTTTATATATTATAGACATTAGTCTTCTGTTTTAGGGATAGTTGGCAAAAATTGTTTTATCATTCCATAAGTTGTCTCTTCAGTCTCTTGTTTCCTTTGCCGTACAGGCTTTTAATTTGATACAATTCCATGTGTTGATTGTTCGTGTTGTTTCTTATGCAGTTGTTTAGGAAGTCCTTGTCTACATGTATGACTTCAAGCATCTAACCCATTTTATCTTCCAGTGGGTTCAGTGTTTGTATTATAATGTAAGTTTTTGGTCCCTTTATCAAAGATCAAATAGCTGAATATGTCTGAGGATCTTACTCTGTGTTTCATTCTGTTGCATTGATTCACATTTCTGTTTTTGTGCCAGTGCCATTCCATTTTTATCAAGGTTGCCTTGTAATATAACTTAAAATCAGGTATTGTGTGGCCTCCTGTTTTGCTATCAGTGCCAAGGATTGCTTTTGCTATTCTGGGTCTCTTCCAGTTCTGTATGAATTTTAGGATTGTTTTCTTTAGATTCGTAAAGAATGCTGTTAGTATTTTGATAGAAATTATGCTGGATCTCTATAACATTTTTAGAGTATGGCCATTTTGACAGTACTAAATTGGTTGTACATATCTAAGTACAGGGAATAGTTTTATATTTTCTGATTTGTCTTCAGTCTCCTTTTTCATAATCTGTAGTTTCCACTGTAGAGAGCCTTCACTTCCTTGGTTACATTAATTCCCAGGTATTTAATTTTTCTTGATGCTACTATGAATGGAATTGTTTCTGTAATTTCTTTCTCATTGAGTTTATTGTTGGTGTACACAAATGTTACTGCCTTTTGTGTGTTGATTTTGTATCCTTTTGTTACAGGCAGCTGAGCTAGTTAGAAATATTATAGGCAGTCAGACAGGGCTAGGTCCTCAAAGGAGCTGGCACAGAGGACCAGATGTCTGATGACCTTGGAGGACCTCTTGAGCACACACCTCTTGCTGTGGGCCAGATCTCAGGACAGAAGGCAAAACAAATGCAACCACACTCTTAAATATAATTCTTAGGGATTAAATCTGGATCACCTTGAGAAGTCAGTCACCCTCCCAACCCCCTATGGGAAAAGTCATCCATAAAGAATGCTTGCTTTCTATGTGACTTGCTTCCCCATTTGTCCCGGGTTTGGTCAATTTTACCTAAACAATTAAATTTATTGGTTGAGCATAGCTCTGTCCCATCTCATGCCCATCTGCCTTGCAAGTTCCCAGTATTCCCCAACCTTAGACCTACCTCACCTTATGATTTTGCTCTATAAAAGTCCCTGGAAAAGGCAGAGTCCTTGGCAACCCACTCAGGATCCCTTATGTCTCTCTCTCAAACAGAAGCTTTTTTTCTCTCAATAAATATTTCTGTTCATAACCTCCATTGTTCCTAAAATTCATTCTTTGATTTTAGAGAACATGAACTTGTACTGGACATAGTAGGTTGGGAGTTTCATTCCCCTATATCACCCTACTAAACTTGGTGATTAACACATTCACAATGGGGCCATAGTCTATATATCTCCCTACCAGGTGGCCCTAATTTAAATTTGATCATTCCTGCTGGCTTGAACACCAGTGATATGTGTATGACTGTCTCACTGGGTAGCTTGTACCATTTCTCAGGAGATCTTTGATTACAATAGTGTAAAGAAAGGCCTTGATTTAGTAGACTAGATCATACTATGATTCCTTTAGGTAAACATTAAAATGGTCTAAAAAATTATAATTAAGCTAATTATGGCACATCAGTTAAAAATGCATATTATGTACATCACCAATGGTATATTTGTAAGATTTCCATGTTAAAATATAGAGAATTAATTATTAATAAACAATTCACAAATATAAATTTCTTTTTAATAAATTTGTTGATTATTGTAATAAATTTTAATTGATATGAATAGTATGAATATTTATGTTTGGGCAGTAATTATTCAAATTCAAGCAACTAATAGGCTCATTTATAGTCTTTTCATTAATTTTATTAGTAAAAGGACAAATAAAAGTGACTAGGTCTATTTGTTCCACTGGTAGTAAAAGCCACCTGATGGGATAATCATGCATGTACAACCGATGGGTCAAGCCAGCAGGAACATGTTAATTTTAAGAGTTCTTTTAGTGGAATTCTCTTTTTTTTTATTTTGAAGAGAATAAAACCGAATGAGACAAAACAAAATGGAGTCAGTCAAAACAAAAGGATGGATATAGTACATGACTTAAAACCAAAATACAAGGTGATCAACAATGATTACCATAATGCCTCTTGTCATCTTCAAGAGAATTGCCCATATCATCAGGCATGGTAAAATTGAACAAAATAGTACAGAACAAAATCAATAAAAACAAAACATTGGAGACATTATGGGACTTCAAAAGAAGATAATAGTCAAATCAGAATGGGTAACATAATGAATCATATTGTCTTCAAAGTAGTTGCCTATACCCTCAGACTTGATACTATCATACAAAATAGATTCGAATAAAATCAGTCAAAACAAGACAGTGATCAAACAAAACAAGTTCAAATAAAATCAGTCAAAACAAGACAGTGAAAGCAATACAGGGCTTCAAATTAAGTTAATAGGAAATCAAAAATGGTTACAATAGTATATCCTGCTTTCTTTGGAATAGCTGTCCATGCCATCAAATCTAGTACAAGTAAACAAACTGGAACAGAATATAACCAAACTAAACAGAGAAATGAAAACAATATGGGTTTCAAATCATGATACAAGATTAACAATGGCCATTACCTTCCCTTTTTAGACAATTCCTTCCCTTTCACTTTCACAAGGTACATTGTTCATTTCATATCCCATGAACACCTTTAGTTTTTAGATGAGAGGCAACCAGCTATTCAACTAAGTGATTCTGAACCTTTTTACCCTTGAGCATGATCTCAAGTTGTATCTACCTACACGAGCCTCAAGGTTTTCCTTCCTGATAGCTGAGTAGTTCTCAATTGTATGAAAGTGTCATGTCTTTCCAACCAATCTGCAGCTGATGGGCAAGCTACCCCCACTTTTTTCTGGTTCCCTGTCACATAGAGCATTGTTTGCTCATCTTTGACTTTTAGTCTATAAACTCTCTTTCAGGTAAATTATATTTCTTATATAGAGCATCTTGATGGACCCTATCTCCTGATCCACTCTGCCTGTGTTTCTTTTTACTAGTGTATTGAGGCCATCTATATTAGTGATTATGGCCAACCTTCTCTGCTTCATCTCTGCCATGCTATTTTTCTGCCATTGGTTGTCTACTTTTCCCCTTCATTCCACTGTCTGCCTGTTCAGTGAACCCCCTCTGCCACTGTTCTGAAACCATGGTCTTTTTCTCTCTCTCTAGAATGTCCTTCAGTATTTTTTGTAGGGTTGGTTTGGTGGTCATGAAGTTCCCCATTTCCTCTTTGTCATGAGAGCATCTTGTTTCTCCATTAATTTTTAGAGATAGTTTTGCAGGGTACATCAGTCTGGGTTGGAGGTTATTCTCTTTCAGGACTTGGAATACTTCACTCCAAGCTCTTCTTAATTTGATGCTTTGTGTCAAGAAGTCTGTCATGATTCTGATGGGTTTTCCTTTATAGGTGATCTGTTTCTTTTCTCTGACAGATTTTAATATTCTGTTCTTGTGTTGAATTTCTGGGATCTTGATTATCATATGTCTGTGTGTAGATCTATTTTGGTTATAGCTGGCTGGAGTTCTGTATGCCTCATTTATCATTTCCTTTTCCTATGGTTGGGAAGTTGTCTTTAATTATTTCTGTAATTGGCCTTTGTATTTCATTTGTGTTTACCCTTGCTTCTTCACTCATGTTTTTTATACTTAAGTTATAGATCCTCTTGTCATCTTCTAGACTTTGTATTGTTGCTTCCTGGTTCCTTGTTATTAAGAGATCTTTTCCTTTCCTAATCACAAGTTGCAAACCTGTCTTCAAGGTTTGATAGTCTATCTTTAGTTTCTTTTAAGCAGTTTTGCCACTTTCAATGGAATTTTTAATTTTCTGGTAATCTCTTTGAATCTATTTCATGTATTCTAATTTTTTTTATATTCTTCATTGAAGGTTTCCCTCCTTTTTCTATGCTTTTCTATTCTTCCATCTGTGTCTTCTTTAGAGGTGCTTAGCATCTCTTTTATTATGTTTCTTATATCTTCCTTTACTTGTAATAGTATTTCTGTTTTAAGTTCTTTTATACTTTCACAAAGTTGTTTCTTTATGTCAATTGCTGTTACTTCAGAAACTGCAGATGTGCAACTCTTCTGTGTTTACATCTCCTGGGTTGGAGGAGGAGACTGGGTTGGAGGCCAGAGACTGCTTTTGTTTCTTCCTTTTGTCATGTTCCTTGTTTCTTCAAGACAAGTGGGCAGTGGGGTCCTTGGCACTTCCTGTATTGGTTATAGTTATGCTGAAGCATGCTGGCTAGGAATTTCTGCTGTTTGCTGCTTTTCCCAATCTGCTGGTGACTACTGGAGTATAAGCAGGGGCAGGGCAGGCTGGACCCTTCCGAGCTGGTTAACCACAGGGAGTCTTCACCACATTAGTGTGTGCCACACAGGTGAGGTTGGTTAGGGATAACTTTAGGGAAACTCAGCCTTGGCTATTGGACCTCACACAGTGGTGGGACTCAGTCCAAGCAATTTTCACCAATCTTCTCTGTGCTAAGAGTGGCTGAATGAAGCTGGATGCAGTTCTGGTTCTGGGCTTATCCTGCCCTACTCCAAAATGTCACCTGGCCAATTGCCCACTCACTCCTGCAGGAGGACTGAGTCCCCCACACTCACTGCCAGCCAGTGCAGTTCTCCAGTCCACTGCTCCCCTTCACTACTGTGTCTCTCTGTTGAGTCCTTTGGGCTTGCCAGCCACCCGCTTGCCAAATGGTCCCTGAGCTCAATGATTTACCACAGTGTTCATTTTTAAAAGTGGTTTAAAACCAAATACCCAATTTCCAGGAGCAAGTTAATTTTGATTATTAAGATCATATCTAACCATCATTGGGAAACAACAGCCTGTTGGTATTTGGATATACAAGGTTTAGAATGTTTTAAATAGTCTGGAGGCACTGTGACCATGCATCTCCAGATTCTAGTGGCACTTCTCACATAGTGGGACCAACTCCGGTGGAGGCGCCTTTGGCTACTGCCTTCTGTTTAAGTTTTTCTTTTCTTTTATTTTTTATTCTCTCTCTGGGCTTCAATTCTCACTTTAGTTTCTTCCTGGGTCAAGGGGACCCATTTCTCTCTTTCTGGTCTTTTCAGAATGCTAAATACCAGCATCTGGGCTGTTTCTCTCAAAGAGGCTATTTATTCTGCTTGGAATTCTCTTATAAAGTATCACCTCATGTATAAATAGTAATTTGAGTTCTTCCTTTCCAGTATATATTCATTTCTTTTATTTCTCTCTTTTGCCTTATTGCTCTGGCTAATGTTTCAAGTACTATTGGTATAAGGGAATGAATCTCCCAACCTACTATATGTCCAGTACATGTTCGTGTTCTCTAATGTTCGTGTTCTCTAAAATCAAAGAATGAATTTTAGGAACAGTGGAGGTTGTGAGCAGAAATATTTATTGAGAGAAAGAAAGCTTCTGTCTGAGAGACAGAAAGGGTCCTGAGTGGGTTGCCAAAGATTCTGTATTTTGGGGGGACTTTTATAGAGTAAAACCATGAGGAAAGGTGGGTCTAAAATTGGGGAAAATTGGGAACTCCAAAGCTAGACAGACATGAAGTGGGACAGAGCTGTTTAGCCAATAAGATTAATTGTTCAGGTAAAATTGACCAAATCAGGGACAAATGGGGAAGTGAGTCACATAGAAAGCAAGCATTCTTTAATGGATCAGTAACTTGTCTTATAGGAGATTGGGATGGTGACTCCTGACTTCTCAAAGTGACCCAGACTTAATCCCTAAGGATTATATTTAAGAGTGTGGTTGCATTTGTTTTGCCTTCTGTCCTGAGATCAGGCCCACAGAAAGAGGTATGTGTCTCCTTCAAGGTCACCAGACATCTGGTCCTCTGTGCCACTTCTTCTAGGACCTAGCCCTGTCTGACTGCCTATAATATTTCCAATTAGCTCAGTTGCCTGTAACATCCCAAGATAAGTGAAAATCCACTTCACTCTGGAAGGGCCCAAGGAGGGGAAACTTACCATTTGGAAATTTGTCCTTAAATTAAGCAGCTATAGAGGAGAGAATTGCCAAGGATTAAATACTAGTGTATATTGTTATTTCTCAGGGCTGGGGCAGTGGAAAAGCAACAGGAGAATGACTCCATGTATGGCACAAGAACCAAATTCAAACCATCTCAGGTGCAAAAAGACAAATAAGATCAAGAGCTTTTCCAGGCTGAATGTATAATCCTTAGGAAAACATGTCTCTAGAAACAGAAGTTATGATTGACTCCAGCTGCAATGTCAAAAAGAAAATTAAACCATTAGTCAAAGAATCTGAATGACTGCTTTTAACATTTTGAAAGAGAATGAAAGAAAATGAAACTGTTCCAATTCTGTCCTTTAGGGTTTAATTTCTCATCTTGATTTGTTTTAGGTTACAGAGAGAAAAAGACACATAAGTATGGGTAGTTCTAAATTCCCCATTTACTTTCTATAAGGGGTATGGTCCTTGAGAAGCTTGAACAAAATCAGCTACAAATGGGTACAGCCTGGTGAAGGTGAAGGTTTCAATTATGGCTGGCCTAGAAGCTCCACCTTAAGGAGAAGCCTCAGATTCTGTAATAGTGGGTGATTCTTTGATTAAAGTTGTCTTGGAAACCTCTCCTCAAATTCTAAAGGTCAAGGAAGAGTAGCTTCAGGCTCATGATAGTGGATGCCTTAAGGGCCAGAAATACCTGGTTTATCTGTGGCTCACATTTCCACTTGAAAACAAGTAAGGATTATTTCTCTAGTACAAAGAAAATCTGAACATGAAGCAATTTTGACCATTTTTTATAGTACAATTCTAGTGAAATAGCATCATAATCAACATTTCCCTTTACATTAACAGTGATTTTTTAAAGGAAGTATTGCTTCATATTGAGATAAAGATATGAACTAGGGACACAAATGAATCCATGGTGGGTGAATGGTCCCTGAGCTCAATTATTTACCACAGTTTTAATTTTTTAAGTGGTTTAAAACCAAATACCCAATTTCCAGGAGCAAGTTAATTTTGATTATTAAGATCATATCTAACCATCATTAGGAAACAACAGCCTGTTGGTATTTGGATATACAAGGTTTAGAGTGTTTTAAATAGTCTGGAGGCACAGGCTGAGGAGTACCAAAAGCTTCACATGGCTCTGGGTCTGAGCCAGGGCACAATAAGTAGCCTTTTATTTTTATTTATTTATTCTCCCTGTTCTTATTCTAAAATAGAAACTTTGTGGGTACTAGTACTTAACATACTTATAACAGATTTTACCAAGATCCAAGGTGAAAAAGTTTCAGGAGAAATAGTTTCTCCCTTGCCGTGAGCTCTTCTTTAAATTTTCTCCCACTTTATCACAGTTTTGAATATCTAAGGTTCCCATCTGCAGAAACCACAAATTATATTTAATAATTTTTGTAACATTTCCATCAACTTGTAGGTACTGATGAGCTCTCATGTGCTACAACAACATAAACAACTATATATATCTTTGTTCTTTTACTGACAAATTTTGCCCCATTATCTTAGCTAACTGAAAACTTTCCTTGCTTTACCTTCCACTGGCTTTTTTTGTGTGTGTAATTTTTTTTTTTTTTTTGTACCGGGGATCAAAACTCATGACCTCACATTTGTCATGCAGGCACTTATGCTGTTGAGCTAAACCCCCGGCCCTGAAATTTGTTTTTGTGTAATTTTTTTTTTGTAATTTTTATTTTAAAGAGAATAAAACCAAGCAAAATACAACAGAATAAAGCCAATCAAAACAAAACAGTGTGATACAGGACTTCAAAACAAGATAATAGGAAATCAACAAGGGTTACTATTATGCCTCTTGTTGTCTTCAAAATAGCTGCCCATACCTTCAGACATAGTAAAAATCAAGCAAAAAAGAACAGAATAGAACTAATAAAAACAAAACAATGAACCCAATAAAGGTCTTCAAAACAAGATAATAGTAAATCCAAAATGGCTACCATAGTATATCTTGTTATCTTTGAAATAGCTGACCATGTCATTGGATATAATAAAATCAAACAAGACAAAACAATAAAACCCAACCTAACAAAACAATGAAAATTATATAAGAATTCAAAACAAGATAATAGGGAGTTAACAATGGCTACCACTGTCAGAAGGAGATCTCTCATAGATGCTACATTTCATATTGTTATCCTCTGAATTGATGATCAGACCACCGGCTTTAGACCTGCAAAGTCAGTGAAAAACTAACCACTACAAGAATTAACTTGTATTTTATCTTGATAGCTATATCTCAGCCTGCATTTCTCTAGATGAGCTGATCACTTAAGGTGTAGAGGGTTGGCTCTTCTTGTGTCCCAGCCTGTGCTCCAGAAGGGGCTGACATCTAGTTCTCCTTCCAGCTGCCCACACATGGTGTAGTCTGTCAGGGAGGGCTGGGCTTCTTGTTGACTTTTTGTCTCCTTCCCCATAGTCTGAATGGCACCCACGCATGGGATAAGGCTGGTGTCTCCCATTGGCTCTTTGGACATCCCCAACTTCGTCCCACAGAGTCCTCTTGCCATCTCATATCCTCTTCTTTCCACTTGGGTGGATCTTCCCTCTCAGGCTTAATTAGAATATCCCTGTTTGGTTGCCAAGTATGGGGGACCTGGCCAAGAACCCCAACTGCCTGTATGAGTTGTGCAGCAAAGGATAAAATAAGAAATAGAGACAAATTTAGTAAGGCATGATGGGGGCTGGGAGGCCAATGCCTCAGGATGGGCAAAGACCAATAATGTAGTTTTTGTCCTTGCTTCTGTTTATGTGGTGTGTTACATTTACTGATTTGCATATGTTGAACTATTCTTGCAACTCTGGGATGAAACCTACTTGGTCATAATGTATCATCTTTTTGATGAGTTGCATTCTATTCAGTAATATCTTAGAGAGGGTTTTTACATCTATGTTTGTTAAGGAGATTCGCCTGTAATTTCCTTTTATAGTTGGGTCTTTATCTGGTTTGGGGATGAAGGTGATGCTGGTTTCAATAAATGAATTTGGAAGCACTGTGTCTCTCAGTTTTACTGAAGAACTTGAGGAGTATTGGTGATACAACATCCTTACATGTTTGTGGAATTAAGTAGTCAATCTACCAGGCCCTGGGCTGCTTTTAGATGGTAGGTTTTTTATTACTGTGCTTCTTCTGGCCAGTTTTGGCTTGAAGTCTTTGTATATAAAATAGATACTGCTGCTTGTTTTTGGACTTCTGATGCATGAAACATTGTTTTCCATCCATTGGTTTTTAGTCTAGGAATTTGTTTTTGGAGTAAACATTTCCTGCATACAGCATACAGTTAGATTTTGTTTCTCAATTCATTCTGCCAACCTGTGTCTGCTGGTTGAGAATTGTGATCCATCACACTGAGTTGTTATTGACTTAGCTATTACTTACCCGAGTTAGTATTGACTTAGTCCTGTCACTGCACCATTTTCCTCATGCTGATTCACTTTTCTCCCTTCTTAACTGTTCACCCTACTAGTATATTCATTCTACTGGACTTGTTGACATTTTTTGATTCCTTGTCTCTTAGACAGAGGAATTGTTTAGAGTGCTGGTTTGGTGGCTGTAGATTTTTTTTTTACACTTTTTTTATTTAAAGAGATAAAAAACAGAAAAAGGATAGAGATATTACAGAATTTCAAAAAAAAAGATAAACAGTAAGAAATCACTAGTTGATAAATTACATATTGTCCTTTTAGTTGTTCAAGTTACAAAATTAAAGCATACAGAGTGGACATTCAAGCAGTAAGGCTGCAAACAGATCTGTTCAACAATCCAACAAGAACTTAGAAATATGGTACATCTTTTATAGCATTTCCTATTTCCTCTATTTGTTACAATAGCAATTACACATTTTAAAATTTTCATTTAAAGAGAAAAAAAACAACACAGAAAAAAGGGTAGCAACAATGCAAAATTCTAAAAGAAAAAAAGAAAAAAAACACTAAGAAATCACTAGTTAATAAATTACACACTGTCATCTTGGATATAGTTGTTCACATTACAAAATTAAAAGATACATAGTACACATTCAAACAGTGAGATTGCAAACAGTTCTGCTCAAAGATCCAACAAAGATTCAGCAATATGCTCATCTATTTTACATGCTCAAACACGCATGCAGTTATATCCCTTAGAGCCCTCTCTTTTCTTATAATAGCAATTACACATTTTGGGTTTTATTACTCTTATAGTTCTTATTACCTTTTACTCTAGGGACACACTGTGATATTATAAATATGATTCTTATTTATTTCACTAATGAGGATAGTCTCAAGTTGTCTCCATTTACCTATGAAGGCCTCAAGATCATCCTTTTTATAGCTGAGTAATATTCCATTGTATAAAAATACCACATCTTTTTCATTCACTCTGCAGTTGATGGGCATCTTGATTGTTTCCAAGATTTTGCTATTACAAATTGTGCTGTTATGAACATGGGTGCACATATATCACTGTGATATGAACTTATCATATTTTCCCTCCTGGGAAAATACCCAGGAGGGGAATAGCTGGATTGAATGGAGCTTCCAATCCTAGTCTTCTGAGAATTCTCCATGTGGATTTCCATAGTGGTTGCACCAGTCTACATTCCCATCAACAGTGGAGCAGTGTTCCTTTTTCCCTGCAGCCTTGCCAACATTTGTTATCAGTTGATTTCTTGATGGCAGCTATTCTTTCCAGAGTGAGGTATAATCTCAATGTTGTGTTAATTTGCATTTCTCTAATGACCAGTTATGGTGAACATTTCTTCATGTATTTATTTGCCATTTGTATATCTTTCTCTGAGAACTGTGTGTTCATCTCAGATGCCCATTTTTGGAGAGGGTCTTTGAATTTTGGGGGCTTGATGCTTTTCATTTCTTTATATGTTCTGGATATAAGTCCTTTGTCTGAGGGGTTGCTGGCTAAAATTCTTTCCCACTCTGTGGGTTTTCTTTTCACTCTGTTGGTGATTTCTTTTGAAGCACAGAAACTTTTCAATAATATGAGATCCCAGTTGTTGATTCTTTGAAGTGTTTCCTGTGCAATTTGCGTTTTGTTCATGAATTCTCTGCCTACCCCTATATCTCCAAGACTTCTACCTACCTTGTCTTCCAGTAGATTTAGTGTTTCTGTTTTAATATTTAGGTCTTTGATCCATTTGGACTTCAGTTTTGTGCATGGTGATAGGCTTGGATCTAGTTTCAGTCTTTGGTATGTGGAGAGCCATTTTTTTCCAATACCATTTATTAAAGAGGCTGTCCTTCTTCCAGTGGACATATTTAACCCCTTTGTCAAATAGCAGGTGGCTGAGTGTCTTTGTAGTTGTGCTTGCATCTTATAATCTGTTTCATTGATCCTCAGGTCTATTTCTTTGCCAGTACCATGCTGATTTTATCACTGTGGTTTTATAGTATAGCTTCAAGTCAGGAATTGAGATGCCTCATGCCTTGTCTTTGTTGCCCAGAACTGCCTTTGCTATTCTAGGTTTCTTCTGTTTCCAAATGAATTTTACGAGTGTTTTCTCTAGATCTGTGAGGTATGTCAGTGGTATTTTGATTGAGATTGCATTAAATCTGTATAACAGTTTTGGGAGTATGGCCATTTTCACAATGTTGGTTCTTCCTAGGCAAGAGCAAGGAATATCCTTCCATTTTCTGATACCCTCTTCAATCTCCTTTTTCAGCATAGTATAATTTTCAGCATATAGGTCTTTTACATTTTTTAGTTAGGCTGGTGCCTAAGGATTTAATTTTTTTAGATGTTATTTTAAAGGGTGATATTTCCATAATTTCTCTCTTGGTGAGTTTTTTGTTTGTGTATAGGAATACTATTGATTTTTGAGCACTGACTTTGTATCCAGCTACACTGTTGAACTTGTTTATTACCTCTAGTAGTCTTTTAATGGAGTTTTTTGAGTCTTCTATATAGAGTATCATGTCGTCTGCAAATAGTGATAATTTAACTTCTTCCTTTCCTATTTTTATTCCTTTTATTTCTCTCTCTTGTCTGATTGCCCTGGCTAGTGTTTCCAGAACTATATTGAAAAGGAGGGGTGATAGTGGACATCCTTGTCTTGTTCCTGATTTTAAAGTGAAAGCTTTCAGTTTTCGTCTGTTTAGTATAATGTTGGCTGGTGGTTTGTCATAGATGGCCTTTATAAGGTTGAGGTAGACACTGTGTATTCCAAATTTCTGAAGAGTTTTTATCATGAACATGTGTTGGACTTTATCAAAAGCTTTTTCTGCATCTATTGAGATGACCATGTGGTTTTTCTTTTTGGCTCTGTTCATGTGGTGTATTATATTTATTGATTTTTGTATGTCAAACCATCCCTGCATTCTGGGAATGAACCCTACTTGGTCATGATGTATAATCTTCCTGATGATTTGCTGCATTCTATTTGCCAGTATTTATTGAGAATCTTTGCATCAATGTTCATTGGTGAGACTGGCCTATAGTTCTCATTTTTGGTTGGGTCTTTCTCTGGTTTTAGTATCAGAGTAATACTTGCCTCCAGGAATGATTTAGGGAGGATTGCTTTTGTCTCAATTTCATTGAAGAGTTTAAGGAGTATTGGCATCAAATCTTCTCTAAATTTCTTGTAGAATTCAGCCGTGAATCCATCAGGACCTGGGCTTTTCTTTGTTGGTAAGTTTTTAATTACATTTTCAATTTCAATAGCTGATATTGGGTTGTTCAAAATTGCTATATCTTCTTGGTTGAGCTTTGGTAGTTCATATGTTTCTAGAAATCTGTCCATTTCCTCTGTGTTTTCTGCTCTATGTGAGTAGAGATTTTCAAAGTAGGTATTCATGAATCCTTTGAATTACCATGGGATCTGTTGTAATTTCCCCCTTTTCAGTTCTTATTGCATGAATTTGGGTTTTTTCTTTCTTTGTCTTGATAAGGTTAGCTAGGGGTTTGTCAATTTTGTTGATTCTCTCAAAAAACCAGCTTTTTGATTCATTTATTCTTTGTATTGTTTTTATAGTTTCAATTGCATTGATTTCTTCTCTAATGTTTATAATTTCCTCTCTTCTATGAGCTTTGGGTTTAGCTTGCTCTTCTTTTTCTAGAAGCTTGCGATGGAGCATTTGGTTGTTTATTTGTGCTCGTTCTATTTTCTTGATATGACAATTCATTGCTGTATATTTCCCTCTTAAGACTGCTTTCATTGCATCCCACAGATTACAGTATGTTGTTTCTTTATTTTCATTGAATTGTAGGTATTGCTTTATTTCTTCTTTAATTTCATCTGTAGTTGTTCAAAAGGTTGTTATTTAATTTCCATGTATTTATGCAGGTTTTGCAATTTCTTTTGCCATTAATTTCCAATTTCAGTGCACTATGGTCAGATATTATGCATGGGATGATTTCAATACCTTTGCATTTACTTAAGAATGTTTTTTGGGATAATATGTGGTCTGTTTTGGAGTCCCATGCATAGCTGAGAAGAATGTATATTCTGATGTGGTTGTGTGGAACACTGTAAAAATCTAAGTCCAATTGCTCACAGATATAATTCAGTTCTGTTATTTCTTTGCTGACTTTTTGTCTAGTTGATCTATCTCTTTGTGACAATGGGCTGTTAAGATCCCCTGTTATAATTGTATTCTTGTGTATTTGGTTTTTCCTGTCCATTAGTATCTGTCTTATACAGTTGGGTGCTCCTGTATTTGGTGCATATATATTTATAATTGTTAGTTCTTCCTCTTGAATTTTTCCACTAATGAGTATGTAGTGATCTTCTTTATGTCCATTAATCATTTTAGGTTTGAAGTTCACATTGTCTGCAAATAGTTACCCTTGCTTTTTTCTGGATTCCTGTTGCATGGAATACTCTTTTCCATCCTTTGACTTTTAATCTATGAGTTTCCTTTTGGGTCAAATATGTTTCTTGTATACAGCATATTGTAGGATCATGTTTCTTGATCCATTCTGTCACTTTCTTTTTATGGGTGAATTGAGGCCATTTACATTTATGGATATCACTGATATTTACTGGCTCGACTTTGCCATGTTATGTTCCAGTTGTTTGCTTTCTGCTTTTCCCCTTGTTTAATTACTTGTCCTACCTGGTGGTTTCTTTCTGTTGTTGTTCTGGGGACTGTGTTCATTTTTATCTCTGTCTAGTATGTCTTTCAGTAGTCTTTCTAAGGTTGCTTTGGTGGACGTGAATTTCTTCAGTTGTTCTTTGTCATGGAAGTATCTTGTTTCTCCATTAAATTTGAATGAAAGTTTTGCTGGGTACATCAGTCTGGGTTGAAAGTTGTTTTCTTTCAGGGCTTGAAATACCTCACTCCAAGCTCTTCTTGACTTGAGAGTTTGTGCTGAAAAGTCTGCTGTGATTCTAATGGGCTGTCCTTGATAGGTGAGTTGTGGCTTTTCTCTAACAGCTTTTAGTATTCTGTTTTTATGCTGAATGTCTGAAATCTTAATTTTTATGTGTCTGGGTATGGATTTATGTTGATTGTGACTGTTTGGTGTTCCATATGCCTCACTTATCTTCATATCAGCTTTTCCCCCCATGTTTGGGAAATTTTCTTCTATTCTGTGAATATTTTGGCTATGTTATTTGCATTGATTCCTACCTCTTCACTGATGCCTATTAATCTTTTTTTTTTCTCTTGACATCATCTTGAAGCTATTGGATTGTCACTTCATGCTGATTTGTTATTTTTAAAAGTTCTATCCTTTAATGATCATTATTTGCAATCCTGTCCTCAAGGTCCAAAATCCTATCCTCAGTTTCATTTAAACATTTTTTCATGCTTTGAATAGAATTTTTTGCTTCTTAGATATCTCTTTGAGTTTGTTTCATGAATTCTACATGTTTTCAATATTGTTCATTCAAGGTTTCAATCAGTTTCCCATGCTCCTGTACTTTTTTCTCTATTTCTTCTTTAGCTGTGCTCAGCAACTCCTTTACTAAGGTTGTTATTTCTGTCTTTACATTGGAGAGTACTTCTAATTTGATTTCCTCTATAGCCTCATAGAGTTGTTTTTTTATTTTACTCACTATCTTTTCAGAGATTTCCAGTGTGTTACTTTTGGGGTCATCTATTTCAATGTCTCCTGTACTTATTCCTGGTGGACTAGATGTTTGAGACTACATTTTGCTTTTTTGTTTTGCCATTTTCACTCTGCCTGGTGTTTTCTGTGTGTAAGAGGGGGTCACCCACACTCTTCAGACTTACCAAGGTCTTACAGTTAGTTGGAGGGGGCTTTACTACTGGTCCTATTTACCTACCGTACACCTCTATTTTAGGGGCATACTCACCACACTGACACAGTTAATCCACTGTAGTCCAAGGTTTGCCTGGGAGTGAAGTTCCAAGTTTTTTCTGTGCGCTGGGATTCCACCAGAGTGCATGGTCAGGGCTTGAGGCTGGATTCTGGGTCCTGCTCACTGCTTGGAGTTTATTGTGCATGGCCCAGTTAGGCCCCCATCCCTGTGTGCACTTTGATGTGGTCTCTGATGCAGGGTGTGGTCTTATTGCCTGGGAGCAGGCTCAAAGTCCCTTTCCCTGCACTGGGATTCCACCAGAGTGCTTGGTCAGGGCTCAACACTGTCTTAGTTATTTTTTACACCAAGATACAATGTCCAATGCCACACTGACTGGAGCCTGCTGAGGTCTTCTGTTTGGGTGAGGGGTTCCTGAGTTTCTCATCCAGCCAGCACAGTAATCTACTGTAGTCCAAGGTTCCGATGTTCCCAGTGGAAAGGCAGGCCCTGCAGAAGCAGTTTGGGGCAGTTTTAGGCCTGGGGCGGGCTTACCTGATGTTCCTGCTGGAAGGGTGGGCCCAGCAGAAGAAGTCCTGGAGAGTTTAGGCCTGGGGCAGGCTTCCGTGATGTTCCTGGGGGAAGAGCACAGCCAGCAGAAGCAGTCCGGGGGCAGTTTTGTGGCTGTGAATTTTTTTGGTGCTCTTTACTTCACTCCAAGCTCTCTTGGCCTTTCAGGTTTACATAGAGAAGTCTGGCTGTAATTCTGAGGGTGTTCTCTCTAGAAGTGGTTCATTGCTTTTCTCTAACAGCTTTTAAGAGTTTGTTCTTGTGGTGGACTTAAGAAATTTTCAGTATGCTGTGAGATGAAGTTTCTTTTCTGGTCAGGAATAATTGGGACTTTATATGCCTAAATTATCCAAATGTTAAATTCTTTCCTTATATTTGGAAAGTCTTCTGATATTATTTCTGTAAATATGTTTTAGTGCAATTTGTGTTGTCTTCTGATTTTTTACTAATTTTAATTAATCTTTGCATTATCTAACAGCTATTGGACCCATTTTCCATGTTTTCTTGCAATTTTTAGTGTGTGTCCATATAAATATTTATTAATATTGGCCTTGTCTTTTAGCTCTAATACTCTGCACTTGCATTTGTCACTTCTGCTGCCCATACTTTCAGTAGAAATTTTAACTCCTGGATTTCTGTTTGGTACATTTTCACGGACTAGAAGTTTTTGGTAAACTGGTCATTCATGATTTGTATTGTTTTGTTTAGCTCTGCTAGTTTATTGATGTCTTCTGTAGACTTGCTGATTGGTTTTTTATTAAGTAATTATCTGTTTAGTTATGTCTTCTTTGAGCTCAGTGACACCTCATTGATCTGCTCTTTTTTAATCCTTTCTTTTATCATTTCAAATAATCCACCTGTATGGCTTTTGATTTCCTCCCCTTTGATACCCCATGGGTCAGCTCTGGTGGGGTTGAGTGTTTTGGGAAGCATTTCACTGTCTTGTTTTCTCATGTTTCACATGTGTGTGTGCTGAGCTCAATTATGGCAGAAAGATTTTGCTGCTAGTACAGAGACCTCTTTAGTTAGTGCCTGCTTTTTAGTGATGCCCTCTAAGTGTGGGCTAACTATAGCCTTTTAACTCTGTTGCAAGATCCAAGCACATCCATTAGTTTGGGAGGGGGAGTGTGTAATATAATTGCCTCAACATCTGGTTCTCTGGGAATGGACCACAGGTTTCTTAATGACACGAAGGCAATCTAGATAGTGGAATACAGAGAAAACCAGTTAATAGCAAAAATCATGGCACAGCAAAAGCAATAAAATCAGTAACAATAGTAGAGTCAAAGACAAACTTAAGAACCACTTGTGGAGGAGATTGCAAGATGGCCGACTGAGTAGTGGCACAAGAGAGCCTCTCTGAGGAAAAGAACCACTTGTGTCCCACCTTTAACCATTAAAAAGAGATTTATAATTATAGTATAAATACCAAGACAAACCAACTGTGTCCAATATGTACATACAGTGTATATCTCCTACATGCAGAAACTATGCCTTCACTAACAACAAAAAATATTCAATAGTAAATGTGTAGAGTTAGTCATCTAATGATTAATAAAGTTTACTGGTTATACTAGTAAAGATAAAGGGAGTGGGGAATGGAAGTATGACAAATGTAAGATTTGAAAAATTAAGGATTGGAAGATGAGAAGGGAGGAGAGCAAAGTGAGATAAAGCATCCAATCAAGAAGTAAAAGGAAATTAGTACAATTAAAGTAATAGAAAAGAACCAACAAGAAAATGAAAAAACAGAGAACAAAATAAAGGTGAAAAAAAAAAACAAAGAAAAATATCCCCAAACCCCCAAACAACATGAATTGTTTCTTTCTGGAATCTGAAGTCTTGAAATTCTGCAAGTCACTGTTGTCTCCACATAGCTTTATGGCCATGGGTTTCTGAGGTGCCTGCACCCCATCCACTCTTTCCCACTACCCCTGTGACCGCCATCTAGGCTGAGGTCTCTGTCCTTGCTCATGTTGGGGAAAGCTAACAGATCAATGATTTCTGTGCTGGATACAGGAGAGGTGTGAGTGTTCAAGCAGACTGCTGGATTGATCCTGCCACTTCTAAAAGCCACATACACCGGGAATGTCTTTACACCATGGAGTGTGGGGGCCATGTCTCCTTCCTGTCCTGAGTTTAACTTCTCAGGGGAGCCTATATCTAGTCTGTGCTCTCCATGCTGTCTCTTGTAGCCATCTCCTACCCAGTCACTGTGGATGATAACACTAGAAACTCAAGTGTAGTGATTCTGTGGCTCAGTCTTAAATGATTAACCACTTCCCAAAGAAGCTCCTGATTAAACCCTTCAAAATTTGGCAGGTTCTGCACTGGATTTCTTCTCCAACTCCACTCTGCCACATGGAAGGAGTCACTTTTGAGTAAAGCGTCACCCTATTTTTGCAGTTTACAATAATAGCCTTGGGCTTTTCTTGAGGCTAGCATTGTTGACCCAGCCCATTGTTTCTTGCTAGCAACTCTCTGGGCTTCCCTTCTCTCCCTGGGCATGGCCCTTGTCCACAATCCAGACAGTCAGTAGGTCAGTTAACACCTCTGCTGTACCATGCCTATGGTAAAGAAAAAGAAATGTAGGTGCAGAGTTGGTTCACAGTCATTGCCAGGGCATGGAATCTATGGATGTGGAGTTAGCTGGGGAAAATGACTCAAAAAAACTTTCAAAATCAAATTACCAGAGAGCATACAGCCTCACATACAAGGTCTTTTAGGAACCGTGAAGTTAGCCCTATAATTTCTATGGCTTTTTATGCTCCAAAACACTTTCTCACAAATCTTCCAAAGGCAACACATGAGGGAGGACTGAGCAGATCATTTATGGAAGTGCTTAAATAAGATCTCACTGGCTGATTTAGGGTCTCCAAAGTCTCCTCTTGGGCAATATCTATATCAGTCTTTTCTAGCTCTAACCACTGCCGCATGAGTTGCTCCCATGCCTGTGCATCAGGAGTGGAAGGTCATATGCTACATCTATTTTTAGCTATTCTGAATCTCTGGGATTTAGGAGTATCTTCTGAACTCAGCAGAGTTGGGTTTTGCCTTGACAGTCAGACTGAAAGTCTTTTTAAAAGATTTTTATTTACATGTACAGAAATGATTGACTTGTTTGGTTCAATAAATATTTTAATGTTACATTCATTGTATACTTTATTTAATATGTAGCCTTTACAAAGTTTGCTTATTTTGTTTTTTAAAATATGATTTATTGTTTATGAAATTTTGAAAACATGCTACCATTGCAGTCTTCTTTGGATTAGGAGACATCTTATACCTATAGTCTTCATCTTAGTATATCTGCATACCTTATTCCCAAATAAGGTCACATTCTGAGGGGGGTTAGGACTTAGGAATTTCTGGAAGGTACAATTCGACATAAAATGGACCCCATATGCATATTCATACAGTGGTTGTTTCAAACTCTGTCCTTTGATTATCTAAGTTAATAAGATTTTATTTGTATTTGTATTTATTTGATTTTTTTTCAGTGCTGCAAATTGGACCTGGGGCCTTATGCATGCTAGAGAAGCACTCTGCCTCTGAGCTATACCCCAGGTTACAAGCTTTTAAGATGAGATTTTCTAGCCAAGTTTAGTTAGCTCTAGGAAGGACTGTGGGCTATCCACAGGCTAGAGACATCAACACAAAAAACTCATACAGTGCTGCACTTGTCTTCTGCTGAGTGTTGGCTCCCTTTTCATTTCTGCCTCCTTTTGGTTGTTCTTTGTAGCATTTAAGTAGTCTTAAAAAATATTTTGAGCAGAATTTATAATTATTATTTGCAGGAGGACTAGTCCAAAGAAGCTCATCCACCATTATTGAAAAATTCTAATTTCATATCTCCCTAGGGTTTCTGTTCATTTGCTGTTTTCTGTTTTTAGTCTGCTCCTATTCTGAGTTTTCGCATTTATAATTCTGTGTTTTCCTCTCTTATTGTAACATGTTCATTTCAGGTTGGTAGTGTGTGTTAGTTTATTCCTGCTTCATTTTGTAAGAGGGATTTTTTTTTAAGATTTTATTTAAAGAGAAACAAAAGCATGTAAAGGGTAGAGATAATACAGAATTCCAAAAATAAAAAAGATAAACAATAAGAAATCACTAATTAATAAATTACATATTATCCTTTAGAAATAGTTGTTCAAGTTACAAAATTAAAGCATACAAAGTAGATAGTCAAACAGTGAGAGTGTAAACAGCTACACATGCATGAATCTCTACATGTATTTCTATCCTTTCTGTATTACAGGGAAAAACAAAACTTAGCAAGACAAAACAAAACAAATTCCTATAAAAACATGAAACCAAAAAGTCATATAAAACCACAGTACAAGATGATCTACAATAATTACTGTGTTGTTTCTTATTATCATCAATAGAATGTCTATATCATCAGGCATAATTGAATATAACAGTAGAATTGAGTATAGCAGTAAATAATATTAGTAAAATAAAACATTGTAGACAGTATAAAACTTCAAAGGCAGGTAATAATCAAACCAGAGTGGATATTCTAGAGGATCTTGTCATCTTAAGTGCAGTTGCCTATACTCTCATACTTGATACTATCAATCATAACAGCTTTGAATAAAATCTATCAATACAAAACAGCGATCCAACAAACCAGATTCCATTATGATCAGTCATGGTAAAACTGTGTAGGTTTTACAGAGCTTTAGATTAAGTTAATAGGAAGTTAAGGATGATTACCATACTATATCCTGTTATTTTCAGGATTACTGTCTGTGCCCTCAAATCTAGTACAGGTAGAATGACTGGAACAGAATATAATACATCCAAGCAGAGTAGTGAGAGTAATGTGGGTTTTAAATCCTGGTGCACTATTAACAATATAGCATATCAAGGTCATCTATGTTAGAGTTTCTAGTTATCCTTCTCTGCCTCATTTCTGCTATGCTACTTTTCTGCCTTTGTTTAGTTTTCTCCTTCATTCTACTGCCTGCTCCACTCATTGAGGCCTTTCTGCCACTGTTCCTAAAATCCTAGTATTTTTTTTTTCTCCCTCTCTAGAATGTCCTTCACCATTCTCTGCAGGGTTGGATTGGTGGCCACAAACTTGCCCAGTTCCTCTTTGTCATGGAAAGACCTTGTTTCTCCATTAATTTCTAGTGACAGTTTTGCAGGGTACATCAATCTGGGCTGGAGGCCACCTTCCTTCAGGACTTGGAAGACTTCGCTCCAAGCTCTTCTTAATCTGATGGTCTGTGTCGAGAAGTCAGCCGTAATCCTGATGGGCTTACCTTTATAGGTAATCTGTTTCTTTTCTCTGATGGCTTTTAATATTCTGTTTTTATGTTGAATTTCTGGTATCTTGATTATTATATGTCTGGGTATAGCTCTGTTTTGGTTGTAGGTGGCTGGAGTGCTGTATGCTTTACACAACTGAATGTCATTTTCTTTTCCCATGCTTAGGAAGTTTTCCTTAATTATTTCCATGAATCGCCTTTGTAATTTGCCTGTATGTATTCCTGTATGTATTCTTCATTCATGTTTCTTATTCTTAAATTGTAGATTCTCTTGTCATCTTCTAGCCTTTGTATTGTTACTGCCTGTTTCCTTGTTATTTTTAAGAGATCTTTCCTTTCATCATCACACATTGCAAACTTATCTTCAAGTTTTGATAGTCTATCCTTAGTTTCTTTTAAGGAGTTTTGCCAGCTTTCAATAGAGTTTTTAATTTCCTGATAGTCTCTTTGAATCTGCTTCATGTATTCTATATTTTCTTTATATTCTTTATCGAATGTTTCTCTCCTTTTTTTGTGTTCCTCCCTTCTTCTATCTGTATCATCCTGAGAGATGCTTCCTGAGAGCATTTCTTTTATTACTCTACTCATATCCTGCTTTACCTGATTTAATATTTCAGTTTTGAGCTCGTCTACAAGGTCCCAAAGATATCTCTTAATGTCCATTGAAGCCGTGACTGATGTTGCATGTTTGCCGCCCTCAGTCTCCCTTGTTTTTCCTTCTCCTAGATCAGAACTTTCAGGGTTCTGGGCTGGGGGCCTCCTCCTGCCTCTCTTTCCTGTCATGGCCCTGGCTTCCTCCACACAGGTGACAGTGCAGGTCCCAGCCCCCTTCCCTGGCCACATTTCTTCCAAAGCACGCTGGCGAGGGACCTCCACCCTCTCCTGGCTGCTCTTGTCACTGAGGTGTAAGCAGGCTATGTATGCCTGCCCCTCCCCTCCGGGCCAACCAAACTTCAGGGGCGATCACCCTGTCAGTGTGTGCTAGGTGCAGGGAATCGATTTGGGACGTCTCATTGGGTCCCGGCCAGGGGCGCGGCCCAGTCCAAGCAAATTGCACATGAATCTGCTCTGGGGAGGGAGCAACCAACTGAAGCCACTGTCACTCCCAGTTCAGGCTCCTCCTGCCCAATTCCAACATGTGGACAACCTGGTCGTGCCCTTCCTGTGGTGGGGGGTCTCATTCCCAGCACTGTCCGTGGATCAGTGAAGGTTCCTCCACCTGCTCCACTCTCCGCTCCCCATTGGGCTCACCAACCCCCGACCTCAGTGCTGCCTTTCTTCCTGTGAGTTGCTGCAGGAACGAGTTTGGGTGGCTCTGCCTGCCGGCGTGGATCCAAGCTTGTGCAATCTTGCGGGTCATCATGAAAACGCTGTGTCCCTTTAGTTTTTAGCAGTTTCAGTTGTAGTCCCGAAGTATTTGATGAGCTTTTTTAAGTTTTAATTTCTTCCTGTGTCAAGAGGATCCATCTCCCTCTGTCTGGGTCTCTCCAGGGTGTTTTATTGTGGCATATGAATTGTTTCTCCCAGGCTTTGTATTCTGTTGCTCACTGATCGGCCATCTTGTCTTCTAACCCAGGAGGGAATTTTTAACAGATGAAATGTTTCAATTTTTACTTTACATTTCCTCTTACTGACTTTGCATGATGTCTGCCATTTCCAATTTGTTTGGAAATGTCTTATTTTTTTCTCCCTAGACCAGCAGGAAAGGATTTTAGATGGCTTATTGGATTTCACGGTTCAAGAGCACCCTCTTCTGTTGATTGAAGAGAATTGTAGCTTCTTTAATCTTACATATTTTGGGAGTAGGTTTGTCATATGATTTTGTTCTACTAGTACTTTAATTTTAAAATATACTCAAAAATGTACTGAAATTCCTCAGATGACCGTAATATTTCATTTTTGATCTGTGTGATAGTGGCAAGGGTATGTCCACTCTGAGAATTCAGTGAGCCATGCAGTTACTATGTGTGCATATTATGCTTTAGTAAAAAGCTAAATATATACTTAAATCCATAATTCTCTAAGGACTGGGTGAAACAACGCTATATTTAAGGAAAAGTTCCAACTTTATTACCTACCAATTTTGTCCATTTGATACTTTAATAGTTATACTTTGTACCTATGTCCAAAAAGTATGATTGTTTTAAAATAACTTGATGTTTACTGCCAGTCTTTTCAAACTATGTCTTTATCATCCATGAATTCTTCATCTTGATTGATCTTTTAGGTAGATGAAGTATAGGAGCATTTCTCCACAGTTTTATCATGGAAACCATAGAACCTGGCATATTTAAGAATATCTTTGTGTCACTTCATAGAAGAAAAAAATACCAGATCATAAACATTTTCCTTCAAAATTAGGCAATGCTCTCATATTTCACATGGTGATAGATTGTGAAGCCAGTCTGGTTTTTAAAAATTCCATTGTGTAATTGTTGCATATAAAACATGGTTTATTTTTAACATTGATCTTTTATCCTTACATTTATTAATTCTAACAAAATTATCTGTTAATTCTTTTGAATTTTCCACATACACAATTGAATTATGACAATTATTTCAATTCTATTCACTGTTTTCTGTAGGACTCCATTCCTGTGCATTCTGTGAAATGTCAGATGTTCTCAAGGGAGAAGTCAGATAAATGTGAATCTCATCTTATTGTTTTTTTCCATGTCTTAGGTATCAACCTTTCAAACCCTACCTGAGTTCCATTTTTCCCCATATTTTAAACATACATTATACATCTATTAAAGTTCTTTTCATAAGAGAATTAATTGATTATAAGCTATTCCATCTGGAATAGAAACAGAACCTGAGTTTCCCTTTTGTTAAGTTTCTTTTCTTTCCTTTTTAAGATCCCTTCCACAGAAGAGGTTCTTGAATGATCACAGAAGAGAATTTCAGGACTTCTGGGAAGATGGTGGAGCAGTAAGGAGCAGAGAAAATAGCCTATCTGAGAGTCACTGTCCCGATGATGGTGGAATATGGCATTGTGAGGAAGACAAGAAGGAAGGCAGAGGGTCCTCTGGACCCAGGAAGAATCTAAAGTGTGAATTGAAGCCCACAGAGAGAGTAAAAAGAAAAATTTCAGCAAAAAAGAATGCAGCAGCCGGTGGTTCCTTCGCCTTGGACTCACTGCACTAGAGGAGCTGTTCGAACCTGAGATTGCATGGTCACAGTCATGGTGATGGCTGACAAGGCCTCTGCAGAGAGACATGGCACATGTGGAGGACTGCAGTGGCTGACAGTGAGTGTAGAGGGCTCAGTCGTCCCGTAGGAGAGAGTAACTGGCCAGGAGCCATTTGGGAGACAGGCCGATAAATCCAGAACCAGAACTGCTGCCAGCTTCTGGGTGCAGACCCGTGGAAATTGCTTGGACTGTCGTGACCCCAGTGAGTCTGGCCTCAAGCCAGGCCTACTAAGGTCATCTACTACTCTGCTGTAAGGCAGCTGCTGGCTTGCTGGAACAGAATGGCACAATTTGGGACTCTGTCTCCACAGGCTGTCTACTAGTGAACACAGAGAGAATCCTGGAAGTAAACTATGTGGGCTTTTTTCTACTGATTTTTTGTTTGTTTTGATTTGTTTTATTTGGCTTGTTTTTTTCTTTCTCCTTCATTTTTTTTAATGGTTGCAAGAGTGGTTTCTAACCTCTTTGTGAGTGTGGTTCTGTTCTGTTATTCCTCTTATCTCTTCCATCTGTCTTTTCCTTCAATCTTCTGCACCAGTTTCCCCAAATTGATGGGACCCACCTTTGTCCACCAACCTTACCTATGATCTCTTTCTCTTCTTCTCCTTCTCTATTTTCTTCTTAATCTATTTTAAATTTTAACCCCAAGGGCAAAATTGACACATTACAGACTTACACATTGCATATAATTATCTGGTTTGTTTTACATTTTGTTATATAATCACAAATCTAGTTCATAGGGTTAAAAGTTGCAAATTAAGGGTTAGCTCAGTTTGTTGTTTTATAGGATGTGTCTGATGCTATTGGTACCACTGTAGCCAAAATTGAAATAATTGTTCTAAACAGCCATTGGCCCTGATAATCCATGACTGAGATTAACTAAGAGTCACAGAAAATACTGTGGCACAGTGCCAAAGGACCAGGGACTAGGCCAAATGAGTAACATCTTCTCATCTCCAACAAACTGAAGAGGTAAGATCTTCCAACAGATTTAAAACTCAAAAACCAGCTACAGCTGGAAGACACCTCAGAGAAGTCATCATCACTTAAGTGTCCTAATACTACCAATAAAGCTACCCACCATAGGCAACTTACAAGCATCACCGCAGGAACTAAACTAAAAAAAAAAAAAAGAAGAAGAAGAAATGAGGAGTCACTTAAACAAGAGGCAAGCCCAGACATTCAGTTTACCAAAGGCAAACCCAGGGGCAAAGAGGTGGGACAATCTGAAAGCCCCCACCAGGTCTCTCTGAGATGGAAACAACCAAGCACTTGAATGAGGCTCTGGAAAAAATGAAATCAGAAATAACATCTCAAATAACTACAGAGATTACCAAAATACATACTGTCCTTAGTGATATTAGAGCAGACACAGACAATAAAATAGACAGGCTTAAGCAAATTATGGAAGCTCAGTATAGGAGAAATGGAATCCATAAAGCAAATTCAAACAGATATCCAGGAGAATAAAAACTCCACTGGAAGTATTCAAAGCACATTAGGCCAATGTGAGGACAGGATCTCAGATATTGAAGACAGGCTTCCAATTAGCGACCAGGAAAAGCAAGATTTCTGAAAAATAGCAAGAGACCAGGAGAAATCAATCCAGCAGCTGCTAGATGAGACAAAGAAGAATAACTTAAGATTAATTGGAGTCAGTGAACAAGCAGGAGATACCACAAATATCATCTAATAGACATGATAGAAAACTTTCCTGGTAGAGAAAAGAATCTGACAAGCAAATAAATGAGGCATATGGAACTCCAATTAACAATGGTCAAAAAAAAAAAATCTACATCTAGGCAATATCAGTCAAAATTCCAGAAATTCAACACAAGAATAGAATCTTAAAAGCTGTTATGGAAAAGAAACAAGTCACCTACAAAGGAAAGCCCATCACAATCACAGCTGATTTCTCAGCACAAACCCTCAACTCAAGGAAAGCTTGGAGTGAAGTACTCTAAGTTCTAAAGGAAAACAACTTTCAACCCAGATTGATGTACCCCATGAAACTATCTTTCAAAATTGATGGGGAAAAAAGATACTTCCATGACAAAGACCATCTGAGGAAATTTATGGCCACAAAACCAGCAATCCAAAATGTTCTGAAAGACATTCTAGAAAGAGATACTAAGGACTCCAGCTCCATGAACCCCAACAGAAGGAATCCACCAGGGAAGACAATTAGAGGAAAAGAAAAAAAGTGGGGAGGAGCCAACAGGAAGATAACATGACAAGAATAAATCAATACATATCACTTATAATCATCAATTTAATGGTCTCCATTCACCAGTCAATAGACACAGACTGGCAGAATGGATCAAGAAGCAAGATCAAATAATATGCTGCATACAAAAAACACATTTAATTCAATAAGAAATTCATAGACTGAAAGCCAAAGGATGGAAAACTATACTCTATGCAATAAGAATCCAGAAAAAAGCTGGGTTAGATATTCCATTTGCAGACAAAGTGAATTTTAAGCCAAGACTGATTAAGAGAAATAAAGGGAAACAATCCAAGAGGAAGAGATCACAATCATAAATATATATGCAACAAATACCAGTGCATACAACTATATAAAACAATTACTAATGGACATGAAAAATCAAATAAGACCTAATACAATTGTATTGGGAGACCTCAATACCCTACTGTGACTAAAAGACAGATCAGCTAGACAAAAAACCAATAATGAAATAATAGAACTAAATCAAACTTTTGAGCAAATGAACTTAGTAAATGTCTCTAGAGTGTTCCACCCCACAATATCAGAATGCACATTCTTCTCAGCTGCACCCATGACATTCTCCAAAATAGACCATACACTGTCTCATAGAACATGCTCAAATAAATGCAAAGGAATTGAAATTATCACATGCACACTATCAGACCACAGTGCAATGAAATTGGAAATCCATGCCAAAGAAAACCACAGGAGCTTCATAAACACATGGAAATTAAGAAATTTGACAGTTTTTACAGTTGAATGATAACAACAATACAAATACTGGAACTTGTGGGACACAATGAAATCAGTCTTAAGAAGGAAATTTATAGCAGTAAATACCCATATCAGTAAAACAGAACAAGCACATATAAACAACTTAATATTGAACCTCAAACTTCTAGAAAAAGAAAAGCAGGCTAAACCAAAAGTTCAAACAAGGGAGGAAATCACAAAGATTAGAGCAGAAATGAACACACTGAACACACACACACACACACACAGAAAGAATCAATGAGTTGAACAGTTGGTTCTTTGAAATATTAAATAAATTGACAAACTCTTAGCCAACTATATAAAAAAAAAGACTCACATGCAATTGGGAATAAAAAAGATGAAGTTACAACAGGTCCTGCAGAAATCTAGAAGATTATCAATATCTGCTTTAGGGAACCTGTATTCAAATAAGATGGAAAACACAGAAAAAATGGACAGATTTTTAGATACATATGAATTGTGAAAGCTGAATCAAGAAAATACAAAAATTCTAAATTACCAGCCAGTGAAATTGAAGATGTAAGTAAAAATCTACCAACAAATAAAAGCACAGGTTCTGATGGATTCACTGCTGAATTTTACAAGAAATTCAGAGAAGATCTAATGTCACTATTCCTCAAACTTTCTGATAGAATTGAAAAGAAAACAATACTCCTAAACTCATTCTTGGAAGCAAGATAACACTGATACCAAAACTAGAGAAGTCAACCAAAAAAGAGATGTATAGGCCAATCTCCCTAATTAACATAGACATTGAAAATCCTCTATAAGACACTGACAAGCAGAAGGCAGTAAATCATCAAGAAGATTATACACTATTACTAAGTAGGATTCATTCCAGGGATGAAGGGATGGTTCATCAGACCCAAATCAAAAAATGTAATACACCATGTTAACAGAGACAAGGAAAAAAACATATGGTCAACTCAGTAGACTCAGAAAAAGCATTTGACAAAGTCCAACATTCATTCATATTAAAAAAAAACCTACAGAAAATTGGAATAAATGGTCTCTACCTCAATCTGATAAAAGCTATCTATGACATACCAACAACCAACATCATACTAGATGGACAAAAACTGAAAGTTTTCACACTAAAATCAGAAACAAGATAAGAATGTCCACTACAACCATTCCTATTCAATATTGTTCTGGAAGGGCTACCCAGAGCAATTAGATAAGAGAAAAAATTAAGAAGAATAAAGATAGGGGGAAAAAGAAGTTAAATTACCATTATATGCAGATGACATAATACTTTCATAGAAGACATCCAAAACTCCAGCAAGACTTCTAGATTTAATAAACAAATTGAATTGCATAGCTGGATACTCTGGATACTCAGAAATCAATAGCATTCTTTTACAGGTAATAACAAACTGACAGAGAAATTAGAGAAACCATACCTTTTACAATAGCACCCAAAATAATAAAATACTTAGGAATCAAACAAAGTAAAGGATCTCTACATTGAAAACTATAGTACTCTTTTTAAAAAGGAGATCAAAGAGGGTATCAGAAAAGGGAAAGATATCCCTTCTAATGTGAATGAAGAACCAACATAGTAAACATGGCCATACTCCCTAAATTGTATACATATTTGATGTAATTCTGATCAAAATAACAATAGAATACTTCTCACAATTAGAGAAAACAATCTAAAACTTATTTGGAGCCAGAAGGGATGTAGAATAACAAAAATTTCTGAGCAACAAAAGCAAGGCAAGGTGCATCACAATGCTTGACTTAAAATTATCCTGGAAGGCTGCTGTGATAAAAACAGCATGGTGGAAAGATCCAAGATGGCCAATTGATAGGTAGCATGATAGAGAGCTTCTCTGAGAAAAACAACTCAGATGCTAGAACCTGACACCATGGAGAAGACCAGACAAAAGGAGAGGAATTCTCATGACCCAGGAAGAAACTGAGGAAAAAAGAAAAAAAATTTTAAAAGAAGCATGGATGGAGGGCTGGAGCTGGGCATGCTCCAGTTGCTGTATGGGGCACGTCTTAGGGTCAGGCAACTCACGATTGAGCTGAGGTTGCATCTAAGCCAACAGTGGGGGTTGGTGAGCTTGAGACCCTTTGTGGGAGGAGGCGCTGCAATGGGGAGTGGAGACAGTGAGCAGAGCTGCATGGACTTTGGTGAGTGCTGGGAACTGGATTCCCCAGAGCAAGATGACATATAGGATTTGGGCAGGACAGGCTTGAATCAATGGCTAAGGCAGCTTCAGCCAGTGGCTCTTGGCCTAAAGTGATTGGTGGGATCTGCTTGGGCTAGCCATGCCCCCGGTCAGGACCCAATAGCCAGGGATGAGGCTGTCCCAAACCTGTGACATCAGGGCACAGACTAACATGTTAAAGACACTGGTTGACTGGCTTAGAGGGGAGGGGCCAGCCCACACAGCCCCTGTGTGCACCTCACAGACCAACAGCAAATAGGAGAGGGCAGCACTGCCCTAGCCAGGAAGCTGCAGAGGGACTATAAGCAATACATGAAGGTCCAGAGACCTCCACCATTCACCTGTTTGAAAGAAACCAGAAACATGACAAGACAGAGAAACAACAAAATGCCTCCAACCACCAATCCAGAGAAGATAAGCCCAGGAGAGGTAAATACAGAAGAGATTGAGGGCAGCAAACATGCAATATCAGACACAGCCTCATCGGAAATAAAGAAATACTTCCATGACCTCATTGACAAATTTAAATTTGAAATTCTAATTCAGGTGATGCAAGATATAAGAAGATTAATAAAAGAAATGCTGGGTATACCTCAGGAAGAAACAAATGGAAGAATGGAGGAACCCAGAGAAAGGAGAGAAGCCTTTGATGAAGAAAATAAACAAAATCTAGAATACATGAAACAGATCCAAAGAGAATATCAGGAAATTAAAAACTCCATTGAAAGCTGGCAAAACTTAACAGAAACTAAAGACAGACTTTCAAAACTTGAAGATAGATTTGCAATGTATGATCGCAAAAGGAAGGATCTCTTAAAAATAACAAGGGGAGAAGACAAGATGGCTGATCAGTGAGCAACAAAATACAAAGCCTCCTGGGAGAAACAACTCATTTGCCAGAATAAAACACTCTGGAGAGACCCAGACAGAAGGAGATGGAGCCTCTTGACACAGGAAGAAATTAAAACATAAAAAAGCTTGTCAAATACTTTGGGACTACAACTGAAACAGTTAAATAATTACAGGACACAGTGTTTTCATTCACAGCGACCCACCAAGTTTGCAAAGGCCTGAATCTGCATTGGCCAGCAGAGCCGCCCAAACTCGTTCCCGCCGTCACTCACAGCAAGCACAGCAGCGCTGAAGTTGGGAGTTGGTGAGCCCAACAGAGAGCAGAGCCGGTGAAGGGACCTTCATTAATCCACGGTCAGTGCTGGGAATGAGACCCCCCCATGGGAAGGGCATGACCAAATGGGCGACATGTTGGAATCAGGTGGGAGGAGCCTGAACTAGGAGCAACAGTGACTTCAGTTGGTTCCTCCCTCCCAAGAGCAGATTCATGGGATTTGCTTGGACTGGGTCACACCCCTGGCCAAGACTCAATGAGCCATCCCAAATCAATTCCCTGCACCTAGCACACACTAACCTGGTGAAGGCCCCTGAATTTTGGCTGGCCCGGTGGGGAGGGGCAGGCAAGTACAGCCGCTGCTTACACCTCAGTGATAAGAGCAGGCAGGAGAGGACGGAGTTCCCTTGCCAGCATGCTTTGGAGGAAATGTGGCCAACAGGGAAGGGGGCTGGGACCTGCACTGTAACCCATGTGGAGAAAGCCAGGGCCATGACAGGAGAGAGAGGCAGGAGGAGGACTCGAGCCCAGAACCCTGAGAGCACTGATCCTGGAGAAGGAAAAACAAGGGAGACAGAGGGCGGCAAACACACAACATCAGACATGGCTTCAATGGACATTAAGAGATATCTTTGGGACCTTGTAGATGAGCTCAAAACAAATATTAAATCAGGCAAAGAAAGATATGAGTAGAGTAATAAAAGAAATGCTCTCAGGAAGCATCTCTCAGGATGATACAGATGGAAGAAGGGAGGAACACAAAAAAAGGAGAGAAACATTCAATAAAGAATATAAAGAAAATGTAGAATACATGAAGCAGATTCAAACAGACTACCAGGAAATTAAAAACTCCATTGAAAGCTGACAAAATGCCTTAAAAGAAACTAAGGATAGACTATCAAAACTTGAAGACAAGTTTGCAATGTGTGATGATGAAAGAAAAGATCTCTTAAAAATAACAAGGAAACAGACAGTAACAATACAAAGGCTAGAAGATGACAAGAGAATCTACAACTTAAGAATAAGAAACATGAGCAAAGAAGCAGGAATACATACAGGCAAATTACAAAGGCTATTCACAGAAATAATTAAGGAGAACTTCCCAAGCATGGGAAAAGAAAATGACATTCAGTTGTGTGAGGCATACAGAACTCAAGCCACCTACAACCAAAACAGATCTACACCCAGACATATAATAATCAAGATACCAGAAATTCAATATAAAAACAATATTAAAAGCCATCAGAGAAAAGAAACAGATTACCTATAAAGGTAAGTCCATCAGGATCATGGCTGACTTCTCGATACAGACCATCAGATCAAGAAGAGCTTGGAGCCAAGTCTTCCAAGCCCTAAAAGATTGATGTATCATGCAAAACTGTCACTAGAAATTAATGGAGAAACAAGATGCTTCCATGACAAAGAGGAACTGGGGGAGTTTGTGACCACCAATCCAACCCTATAGAGAATACTGAAGGACATTCTAGAGAGAGAGGAAAAAAAAAAACCAGAATTTTAGGAACAGTGGCAGAGAGGCCTCAACGAGTGCAGCAGGCAGTAGAATGAAAGAGAAAACTAGACAAACAAAGGTGGAAAAATAGCATAGCAGAAATGAGGCAGAGAAGGATAACTAGAATTGCTAACATAGATGGCCTTGATACAGTATATTGTTAATAGTGAACCAGGATTTGGAACCCACATTACTCACACTACTCTGCTTGGATGTATTATATTCTGTTCCAGTCATTCTGCCTGTACTAGATTTGAGGGCACAGACAGCAATCCCCAAAAAACAGGGTATAGTATGGTAATCATCCTTAACTTCCTATTAACTTAATCTAACGCTCTGTAAAACCCACACTGTTTTACCATGACTGATCGTAATCAAATCTGGTTTGTTGGATCGCTGTTTAGTATTGATAGATTTTGTTCAAAGCTGTTATGATTGGTGGTGTCAGGTCTGAGAGTATAGGCAACTGCACTTAGTATGACAGGATCCACTGGAATATCCACTATGGTTTGATTGTTGCCTGCCTTTGAAGTTTTATACTGTCTGCAATGTTTTATTTTTACTGGTATTGTTGTTTACTGCTTTACTCAATTATACTGCTATATTCAATTATGCCTGATTGAAACAACACAATAATCATTGTAGATCACCTTGTACTGTGGTTTTATATGACTTTTTGGTTTCATGTTTTTATAGGAATTTGTTTTTTTTGTCTTGCTAAGTTTTGTTTTTCCCTCTAATACAGAAAGGATAGAAATACATGTAGAAATTCATGCATGTGTAGCTGTTTACACTCTCACTGTTTGACTATCTACTTTGTATGCTTTAATTTTGTAACTTGAACAACTATTTCTAAGAGGGCCATATGTAATTTATTAACTAGTGATTTCTTATTGTTTATCTTTTTTTGGGAATTCTGTGTTATCTCTAACCTTACATGCTTTTGTTTCTCTTTAAATTAAAAAAAAAAAACCCAAAAACAAGGAACCAGGAAGTAATATAGAAAGGCTAGCAGTCGACAAGAGGATTTATAACTTAAGAATAAAAAATGTGAACAAAGAAGCAGGGACAAATACAAATGAAATAAAAAGGCTATTCACAGAAATAATTAAGGAAAACTTCCCAAGCATAGGAAGTGATTTTCAGATACATGAGGCATACAGAACTCCAGCCAGCTACATCCAAAACAGATCTATACCCATACATATAATAGTCAGGTTCCCAGAAATCCATCACAAGAACAGAATATTAAAAGCCATCAGAGAAAAGAAACAGATTACCTATAAAGGAAAACTCATCAAAATCACAGCGGACTTCTCAATGCAATCAAATCAAGAAGAACTTGGAGCAAGCCCTGAAAAAAAATAATCTCAACCCAGATTGATGTACCTGCAAAACTCTGTCTCAAAATTAATAGACAAGATATTTCCATGACAAAGAGAAACTGGGGGAGTTCGTGACCACCAATCCAACCCTGAAAAGAATACTGAAGGACATTCTAGAGAGAGAGAAGAAAATCACCAGGATTCCAGGAACAATGGCAGAAAGGCCTCAATGAAAGGGGCAGGCAGTGGAATGAAGGAGAAAAATAAACAACAATAACAGAAAAATAGCAAAGAAGTGATAAGGCAGAGAAGACTGGCTATAATCACTGTTTTTGTCTTGACTGATTTTATTCGAATCTGGTATGCTGGAGGGTGTCAAGTCTGGGAGTAGGAGCAACTACTTTGGGGATGGCAGGATTCAATAGGATACCCATTCTGGTTTGATTATTAACTGCCTTTGAAGTCCTATAGTGTCTCCAATGTTTGGTTTTTATTAATAGTGCTATGTACTGGTAAGTTTAATTATAGTATGCCTATTGAAAATAACAGGAGACATCTTGGTGACTACCGTAGATCACCTAGTATTGTGGTTTTATATGTCCTTTTCATTTTGTGTTTCTCTAGAAATTTGTGTTGTTGATGTGTTTTGGTTTGTTTTTCCCATTAATACAGAAAGGCTAGGTATGTATGTAGAGACTTATACATGTGTTAGAACTTCTAAACAGTTTATGAGAATTGATTATAATTATTGTAAAAAAAGAGAGAGGAGAGGAAAGGAATGAATTCTAAAGGATATACCTGCATGTATGTTTGAGTGTGTAAGATTGATGATCATATTACTAAGTTTTTGTTGGATAGATGAACAGGGCTGATTGCAGTCTCACTGTTTAAATCTCTACTTTGTATGATTTACTTTGGTAACTTAAACAACTACTTCTAGGAGGAAAATACATAATTGTCAACTAGGGATTTCTTACTGGTTTTTGTTTTTGTTTGAAATTTTATATTATTTCTACCCTCTTTCTGTTTCAATTTTTTCTTTAAATAAATTTAAAAAAGCATGGTACTGGCAAAAAAACAGACCCAAGGATCAGTGAAACTGACTATAAGATATAGAAACAACTCCAAACACACTCAGCTGCCTTATCTTTGATAAAGGGGTCAAATACCCTCATTAGAAGAAAGCCTCTTTAATAAATGGTACTGGAAAAACTGGCTTTCCACATGCCAAAGATTATAACTAGATACATATCTCTCATCATGCACTACACTAAAATCAAAATAAGTCAAAGATCTAAGATCTAAATATTAAAACAGAAACACTAAATGTGCTGGAAAGTAGAATAGGTAGAACCCTTCTCCACTGTTGGTGGAAGTGTAGACTGATGCAGTCACTGTGAAAATCAATGTGGAGATTCCTCATAGAACTAAAGCTGGAGGTTCCATTTGACCCAGCTATTCCTCTCCTCGATATCTTCCTGAAAGAATTAAAAACAGTCTACCACAGAAGTATTTGCATGCCCACGTTTAAAACAGCACAATTGGTAATAGCTAAATTTTAGAAACAGCCCAAGTGCCCATCAACAGATGAATGGATAAAGAAGATGTGGGGTTTTTATATATAATGCAGCATTATTCTGCAAAAAAGGATGTTTGAGACATTTTTAGGTAAATAGATGCACCTTGAGACCATACTCTTAAGTGAAATAAATTGGCCACACATATATAAATATTGCACAGTTTCTCTAGTGTAAGAAAATGAAAAGGTAAATAAAGACCAAAGTGTATAATAAATATTGTTAAATAGGAAGACAATTTTCAAGTGGGAATGGGAGGGAGGAAAGGAAGGAAGGGAAAAGAGAATAGTGGTAAAAATACAAACAAAATTTTTGTAAATAAGTTAGGGAAGAAGTGGTGAGTGTGTGGGGATGGAAAAAAAAAAGAATCAAGATGTATCATGTACAGGTACAAATTCCCTATGATGAATGTGATCATTATGTATATTGAAAATGTGTCAATAAAATTAATGTAAAAAATAAAATGTTGAGATGAAAATTTTTTTTTTCTTTTTCCCATTAAATATGTATAGGATTCCTTCTTTCCCCCTCATCATTTAATGTTAACCAAGATATGTGTACTGCTTGGCTGCCTCCCATTAATTTGTTGCTTTATTCAAATCCTTTCAACATACTATGCAGTTCCTTTCAACATGCAGTTGCTCTGCTATAGCCAATTGCAGTGGCTTAAAAAAATTGCAGGCTTCTTTCTTGCTCACTGTACCTGTTACACATTGGCTGAGGACCACAGTCCTGGGTGTCCTTGCTCCAGGCACATGGAGCAACTGATACCTGGGGCAGTGTCCATCACCATGCCAGAGGAAATGGCAGCTCTAAATAGCCCTGTGGGGTAACTGGTATTTAACCTGGAAAAGACACGTATTATGCTTGCAAGACACTGGCCAGAACTGGTGGCCTGGCCCAGCCCAATGACAGAGAGCCAGAAAGGATAATACCAGCTGGTGTCCGGAAGGCAAACAGCCTTCATCACACTTATTACAGTAAGACAAGACAAGAGGGCGACAGGCACTCCCAGGGGGACACTTGCAGTACAGTGATACCTTCATCATTCTACACAGAAAAAATCAGAAAAGTGCTGATTTGGACTAATCAGAAACTTACTATTTTCAATCCTGCATTTGAATCTGACCCTGTTCATAGGACTAATCAGATGTTTTTTAGCCCTTTATTTGCATGTGGTATAACCAATTAAACATCACTATATCTGAGTCATCATTTACATGTAAGAGGAAGCCAAACAAAAAAATTTTTTAAAGGGTCTACATAAGAGATGCTGCCAAGTGACTGCTCAATAGGATGACTTTCCCAATTCCTTACTAGAACAGAGATAACCTGGGAATTTTGGATAAAAATATCATTTTTCCCTTATCCTTGGAGCTTCTGTGAGCCTTTTCCCTGGCCCACTCTAACTCTGAAGGGTGTACAGTATCTTTTATTCTGGCTTCTATAAATGTACACTTTCAGCGCCTTTTTGGTGTGTCTTGTCCAATTCTTTGTTCAAAACACCAAGGACCAGGAAAGAAGCCTTGTGGGACTCTCCATTCAGGAGTAGCATCATTTAGTTTAAACAATGTTTCTCTAGTTTGAGGATAATAAATCTGTGTCATTATCCAGGTTAAGGAGTAAAATAATTTCAAAGTGTTCCAAGCCTCTCTTTAGTGTGCTTTATCATCCCAAACAAGCCAGTCACCATCTTTTAACAATATCACTAGAGGGCCGAGGGTTTAGCTCAGTGGCTTAAGTGCCTGCCTGGCAAGTGTGAGGTAGTGAGTTCAATCCCCCCGGTACAAAAAAAAAAAAAAAAAAAAAAAAGAAAGAAAGAAAAAAGAATGCAATATCACTAGAGTCTGGATCTGAGGTGTCCTCATAGGTCCATGTGGCAAAGACTTGATCTTCAGTGAAGTGCTGATGGGAGATGATGGCAAATTTAAGAAATGGGCCCTCTGGGGAGTCTTTGGGTCACTGGGGCACCTTGTGGAAGATTATTGTGGAACGCTTTTTCTTACTCTTTTGCTTCCCAGTCATGAAATGAGCACTTATGCTCTGGCACATGCTCCTGCTATGATACGCGGCCATGCCGCAGAACCAAAAGAAATGGGGCTACAAAATCAAAGACTAGAACCTCCCAAATTGGGAGTCAAAATAAACCTGCTCTATTCCTCCATCTGGAGGACCCTGGGAGGACCTGTGAGAGCTCTGGTGACCCTCACCCAATCCAGAGGACATTGGGCCTGTGAGACCCAATTGGGCTGGTGACTCCTTGCTCCACTTGGAGGACCCTAGGTAGGCCAGCAAGACCCCCAGTGATATACTATGGCTCAGTCATACACTGTGGCACACATCATGGACAGGTGGGTCTGGCAACCTGGAAAACTCTGAAGCAGCAGTAGCAACATGAGCCAAATGTTGATTCACATTAATACTCCAGCTAGTCAGACTGGAAAGAATCCAAGACTCACCTAAATGGTCCCTGTTAGGGTTTGTTTGTTTGTTTGTTTTGGCATGGTACAGAAACAAAGGAAAAAGAAAAAAGGCCTTATTGTAGGCATGGGAGGGCTGCAGAAGAGTGCAAAATCCCTCTGAGACACACAAAAAAGCCATTGGGCTTTTATTAGGTTTGATGAGGTGGAGTTTGAAGGGGCAAGCAGAACAACATATTGACAGCTGACTGGGCAGATGCTGGCATGTGTGCACAAAGCTTGGAAGAATACAGAAATTAGTACTGGAGAGACACGCTATCATTTTCAGGTCCTGTGCCTTGTTGGGTAGGCACCATGCTGTGCCTGATGGGAGTTTCATACAGGTGGAACCCATCAACCCTGTAGGAGAGAATTCAGGTGACTGGCCCCTCCCCTATGCTGTGGCAGCCTGTGACTGGGTGAATGCCAGCCACACAGTGGGACCCTGACTAAGATGCACACAATGGACAGTAGAAACTAGTGAGACTAAAAGACCAAAATATGAACCAAGAGGTGAAAATGACAAGACGAAAAACAAAATGCAATCTCAGACTGATATAGGGGAATGAAACTCCCAACCTACTATGTCCACAAGTTTGTGTTCTCTAAAATCAAAGAATGAATTTTAGGAACAATGGAGGTTAAGAATGGAATATATTTATTGAGAGAAAGAAAGCTTCTGTCTGAAGAGAGACAGAAAGGGTCCCGAGCAGGTTGCCAAGGACTCTGTCTTTTCCAGGGACTTTTATAGAGTAAAATCATGGGTTCAAGGTGGGGGAAGACTGGGAACTCACAAGACAGATGGGCATAAAGTGGGACATAACTATAGTTGGCAAATAAGATCAATAGTTCAGGTAAAATTGATTACATTGGGGACAAATGAGGAAGAAGTCATGTAGAAAGTGGGCATTCTTATGGAGCAGTGACTCTTTCCTATTGGGATGGGAGCTATTTAGGGTGTCAATCCTCAGGATATGGCTGCATTTGTTTGGTCTTTTGTCTTGAGCCCTGGCCCACAGCAGGAGGCATCAGTTTCTTGGCAGCTGCCAGGTGTCTGCACTAGCTCCACTGAGGACCTAGCCCTATCTCACTGCCTATAATATTTTTAACTAACTCAGCTGCCTGCAACAAGACCTCCAGCTCATCCAGCAAAAGTACAGGAGATTAAGACATAGAAAAAAATGAAAGACACATCTGAAATTTCTAAAAAGATAGCAAGTGAAATAAAGAAACAAATCTATGAGGTTACAGAGGAAATCTGATCAGAAATAATCTCAGGTTAAAAAAAGAAATGACAACTATATTGAAGGAATTGTTCAGCACAGCTAGAGAAGACATAGATAAAAATAATACAGGAGCATATGTTGGAAACCTTGAATGAACAATATAGGAAAGAAATAGAATGCATGAAACAAATTCAAAGAGATATCTAGGAAATTGACAATTCCACTGAAAGCAGGCAAAACCTCTTGAACTAAACTGAAGATAGACTTTGAGAACTTGAAGACAGAATCACAGCTAGCAATCATAAAAGGAAAGGTCTCTTAAAAATAAAAAACCATGAAATACAAATGCAACTGCTCCAACACAACACCAAGAACAAACAATATGAGACTGATAAGTGTCAATGAAAAGGCAGGAATCAACACAAGTTAAATTTTAAAAATTTGCAGAACTAATAGCAGAAAATTTCCTAAGCATGGGAAAAGGACATGATATACAGATAAGAGAGGCATATAGGATTCTAGCTAGCCATGACCAAAATAAATCCACACCCAGGCAAAATAATCAAGATCCCAGAAATTCAACATAAAATAGAATATCAAAAGCTGTTAGAGAAAAGAAAGAGATCACCTACAAAGTAAAGCCCATTAGAATCAAGGCTGCTTTCTCAATACAAATCCTCAAGTCAAGAGGAGCTTGGAGTGAAATATTTCAAGTCCTGAAAGAAAACAACTTCCAACCTAGATTGATGTACCCTGAAAAACTACCTTTCAGAATTAATGGAGAAATAAGATACTTCCATGACAAAGAACAATTGGTGAAATTCATGACCACCATACCAATCCTACAAAGAGTACTGAAAGAGATTCTAAATAGAGATTAAAATGACCACAATTCCAAGAACAACAACAGAAAGAAAATACCAGGCAAGGCAAGCAAACAGAGGGGGAAAGTAGGGAACCAACAACAAGAAAATAACATGACAAACAAAAGCCAATACATATCAGTTATAACCATCAATGTAAAATGGCCTAATCAAAGAAACATTACCAGGATAGATCAAGAAACAAGAGCCAAAAATATGCTGCATTCAAGTACACATTTAACTCAAAAAAGAAATTCATAGACTGAAAGTCAAAGGATGGAAAACAATATCCCATGCAACAGGAACCCAGAAAAAAGTAGGGATAGCTATGCTTGTAATCTAACTCTTAGTGCCGCCATTCCATTCTGTATGCACCATGCCCTTTGACCTTTAAAAAAAAACAAAACAGGATGTCCTGTTTCCTCAGGAATGCACAGGTGTGGGGCCCCCCCACATTTTTGCGGTTTTTTCCCCTTTATAAACCACCCCCAAATCTTAGCGCTGTTGCACAGCAGTGTAAATTCCACTCTCACTCTGTGTCACTGGATACCAGCCTAAATAAATAAGTGCTCTCTTCTTTTCCCTCCAAGATGTCTTGGCCTTGCCTTTTTACAATTTTCATCTTATTTTGGGGTGCAGCCTTTTAGGGTATAACAATACTGTTTGCAGAAAATGTGAACTTCAAACCAAAAATGATCAAAAGAGATGAAGAAGGGGGCTGGGGATTCAACTCAGTGGCATAGGTGCCTGCCTTGCAAGCATGCAGTCATGAGTTCAATCCCTGGTACCAATAAAAAATAAAAAATAAAAATTTTTTAAAAAATTTAAAAGAGATAAAGAAGGTCATTACATACTTGTTAGGGGAAAAATACAAGAGGAAGAAATAAAAATATATATGCACCAAATACAGAAGCACCCAATTATATAAGACAAATATTTACAGATATAAAAAAATCAAATAAGCGCTAATACAATTGTAATGAGGAGAACTTAATACCTCACTATCACAAAGAGACATATCAACTAGACAAAAGATCAACAAAGAAGTATTAGTACTAGCTGGGCGTGGTGGCTCACGCCTGTAATCCCAGCATTTGGGAAGCAGAGGCAGGAGGATTGTTGCAAGTTTGAGACCAGCCTGGGCTACAAAGTGAGCTCAAGGCCAGCCTGAACTGCATAGAGAGACTCTGTCTCAAAAAGACAAAAAAAAAAAAAAAAAAGTACTAGTACTGAATCAAACTTTTGAACAAATGGACTTGGTGGATGTTTAGAGAGTATTCTATGCAACCACATCAGAATACACATTCTTCTCAGCTGCACATGGGATGTTCTCTAAAATAGAGCACATGCTATCTCATAATGATAGGTATTGCCTTATCTTTGTCATGTTATTTTATTTTGCTTAAGTAAAAGCAAAGGAATTGAAATTATCCCATGCATAGTATCTGACTATAGTGCACTGAAATTTGAAATTAATGGCAAAAGAAACTGCAAACTCTATAAACACATGGAAATTAAATAACACCCTTCTGAACAACCAATGGGTCACAGATAAAATTAAAGAAGAAATTAAACAATATCTACAATCAAATGACAATACAAATATTACATACTGTATTCTGTAGGATGCAGTGAAAGTAGTCCTAAAAGGAAAATATATAGCAGTGAGTTTTCACATCAGGAAAACAGAATGAACACAAATAATCTAAGGCTCTGCCTTAAGCTTCTAGAAAAAGAAGAGCAAGACAAGCCCAAAAGCTCATAGAAAGAAGAAATTATAAAGTTCGGAACAGAAATAATGCACTTGTGATTAAGAAAATAATACAAAGAATTAATGAATCAAAGAGTTGGTTCTTTGAAAGAATAAACAAAATTGATAAACCCTTAGTGAACCTTATCAAGAAAGGAAAGAAAGATTAAAATTCATGTAATAAAGAATGAAAAAGTTGAAATCACTACAGATCCTGTGGAAATCCAGAAGATCATCAATACCTACTGTTATAGATTAAAAACCAGTGTTTAACTTAATGTCAGCTGAATTAAATCACCATGGTGCTGGGCATAGATGTTCCACCTGAGGAAAATTGCCAAAATAAATAGGGATGTGGAGAAGAAGGGAGGTGTTGAGGCACTGTGGGTTCTCCTATATGTTGCTGTTTGAGCTGTTGGTTCTCCTGGAGAAGCTCTGGCCCTCACATCAAGCATTGCTTCCTGGCTCCAGAGGGGAAGATGTGTGCTGCTTAATCTCCAGATAAACTTGTCATGCTGGCTTCCTGGCATGTACTTGACTGTGCTTATCATCAAAGGAGCTTTTGGTAATTTAAAAATTACCAAAAAAGAAAAGCCCAGGTTCTGATGGATTCACAGTTGAATTCTATAAGAAATTTAGAGAAGATTGAATGCCAATACTCCTCAAACTCTTTAATGAAATTGAAAGGGAAGAAATTCTCCCTAACTCATCTTGAAGACAAGCATTAATCTAATACCAAAGTCAGAGAAAGACTCAACCAAAAAAAAGAGAACTACAGGCCAGTCTCCCTAATGAACATAGATGCAAACAAAATGCAGCAAATTATCAAGAAGATTATACACAACAGTCAAGCGGGATTCATCCCAAGAATGCAGGAATGGTTCAACATATGCAAATCAGTAAAGATAATGTACAATATTAATAGAGCCAAAGACAAAAATCACATGATCATTTCAATAGATGCAGAATAACTTTTGATAAAGCCCATTCTCATTCATGATTAAAAAAAACCTAAAGAAAATTGGAATAGATGGTCTCTACCTCAATCTGATAAAAGCCATCTATGACAAACAACCAACCAACATCATACTAAATGGACAAAAACTGAAATGTTTCACTGTAGAATCAGGAACAAAACAAGGATGTTCATTATCACCACTCCTACTTAATATAGTTCAGGAAATGTTAGCCAAAGAGAAATAAAAAGAGAAAGGATAAGAAAAGAAAAAGTTAAATTATAATAATTCACAGGTGACATGATACTCTACTTAGAAGACCCCAAAAGACGACTAGAGTTAGCAAGAAAATTCAGTAGTATAGCTGGATACAAATTCAACACTCAAAAATTAATAGCAAGGAACTAAAGATGGCCGATCACTGAGCAACAAAATACAAAGCCTCCCAGGAGAAACAACTCATTTCCCAGAATAAAACATCCTGGAGAGATCCAGACAGAAGGAGATGGATCCTCTTGACACAGGAAGAAATTACAACGTAAAAAAGCTCATCAAACACATTGGGACTACAGTTGGAACAGTTTAAATTATGGGACACAGCATTTTCACTGTGGCCGGCCTGAATTTGCACCAGCTTGAATCCTCACTGGCCAGCAGAGCTGCTCAAACTTGTTCTTGCTGCCACTGACAGGAGCCACAGCAACACTGAAATCAGGGGTTGGTAAGCCCAATGGAGAGCAGAGCCGGTGAAGGGACCTTCATTAATCCATGGTCAGTGCTGAGAATGAGACACCTTCCCACAGGAAGGGCATGACCAAATGGGCTACATGTTGGAATCAGGCAGGAGGAGCCTGAACTGGGAGTGACAGTTACTTCAGTTGGTTGTTCCCTCCCTAGAGCAGATTCATGGGATTTGCTTGGACTGGGTTGCGCCCCTGGCTGAGACCCAATAAGCCATCCCAAATCAATTCCTTGCACCTAGCATGCACTAACCTGGTGAAGTCCCCTGAAGTTTGGCTGGCCTGGTGGGGAGGGGCAGGCATATGCAGCCCCTGCTTACATCTTAGTGACAGGAGCAGACAGGAGAGAGCAGAGGTCCCTCACCAGCATGTTTCAGAGGAACTCTGGCTGAGAGGGAAGGGGATTGGGACCTGCAGTATACACCTGTGTGGAGGAGGCTGGGACCATGACAGGAGAGAGAAGCAAGAGGAGGCCCCCAGCTCAGAACCCTGACAGCACTGATTCAGGAGAGGGAAAAACAAGGGAGACTGAGGGCGGCAAACACACAACATCAGACATGGCTTCAATGGACATTAAGAGATATCTTCGGGACCTTGTAGACGAGCTTAAAACTGAAATATTAAATCAGGTAAAGCAAGATACGAGTAGAGTAATAAAAGAAATGCTAAGCATCTCTCAGGAAAATATAGACAGAAGAAGGAACACACAAAAAAAGGAGTGAAACATTCGATAAAGAATATAAAGAAAATCTAGAATACATGAAGCAGATTCAAAGAGACTACCAGGAAATTAAAAACTCCATTGAAAGCTGGCAAAACTCCTTAAAAGAAACTAAGGATAGACTATCAAAACTTGAAGACAAGTTTGCAATTTGTGATGATGAAAGGAAAGATCTCTTAAAAATATCAAGGAAACAGGCAGTAACAATACAAAGGCTAGAAGATGACAAGATAATCTATAATTTAAGAATAAGACATGTGAATGAAAAAGTAGGAGTAAAAACAGGCAAATTACAAAGGCTATTCACAGAAATAATTAAGGAAAACTTCCCAAATATGGGAAAAGAAGATGGCATTCAGTTATGTGAAGCACACAGAACTGCAGCCACCTACAACCAAAACAGAGCTATATCCAGACATATAATAATCAAGATACCAGAAATTCAATATAAAAACAAAATATTAAAAGCCATCACAGAAAAGAAATAGATTACCTATAAAGGTAAGGCCATCAGGATCACGGCTGACTTCTCAACACAAACCATCAGATGAAGAAGAGCTTGGAGTGAAGTATTCCAAGCCCTGAAAGAAAATAACCTCCAGCCCAGATTGATGTATCATACAAAACTGTCACTAGAAATTAATGGAGAAACAAGATGCTTCCATGACAAAGAGGCACTGGGGGAGTTTGTGACCGCCAATCCAACCCTCCAGAGAATGCTGGAGGACATTCTAGGGAGAGAGAAAAAATACCAGGATTTTAGGAACAGTGGCAGAAAGGCCTCAATGAGCAGGGCAGGCTACAGTAGAATGAAGGAGAAAAGTAGACAAAGGCAGAAAAATAGCATAGTAGAAATGAGGCAGAGAAGGATGGCTAGAATCTCTAGCATAGATGACCTTGATACACTATATTGTTAATAGTGCTCCAGGATTTAAAACCCACATTACTCACACTACTCTGCTTGGACGTATTATATTCTGTTCCAGTCATTCTACCTGTACTAGATTTGAGGGCGCAGACAATTATCCCAAAAATAACAGGATATAGTATGGTAATCATCCTTAATTTCCTGTTAATTTCATCTAAAGCTCTGTATAACCTACACTGTTTTACCATGACTGATCATAATCGAATCTGGTTTGTTAGATTGCTGTTTTGTATTGATAGATTTTATTCAAAGCTGTTATGATTGATAGTATCAAGTCTGAGAGTATAAGCAACTGCACTGAAGGTGACAAGATTCACTAGAATATCCACTCTGGTTTGATTATTACTTACTTTTGAAGTTTTATACTGTCTATAATATTTTATTTTTACTAATATTGTTATGTACTGCTATATTCAATTATGCCTGATGATATAGACAATTCTATTGAAGATAATAAGAAACAACATAGTAATTATTGTAAATCACCTTGTACTGTGGTTTTATATGACTTTTTGGTTTCATGTTTTATATGAATTTGTTTTGTTTTGTCTTGCTAAGTTTTGTTTTTCCCTCTAATATAGAAAGGATAGAAAATACATCATGCAAAGAGAGTCATGCATGCATAGCTGTTTACACTCTCACTGTTTGAATATCTCCTTTGTATGCTTTAATTTTGTAACTTGAACAATTATTTCTAAGAGGACAATATGTAATTTATCAACTAGTGATTTCTTATTATCTTTTTTTTTGAAATTCTGTATTATCTCTACCCTTTACATACTTTTTTTTCCTCTTTAAATAAAAAAATGCTTAACAAAAACAAAAAAAATTAATAACATTTCTGTACACAAACAACAAACTCACTGAGAGAAAAATTAGGGAAACAACACCTTGCACAGTAGCATCCAAGAAATGAAATACTTAGGAATCAATCTTACAAAAAGAATATAAAAGATCTATATATTGAAAATTGCAGTACTCTGAAAAAGGAGATTGAAGAGGATATCAGAAAATAGAAAGATATCCCTTGCTCATGGATAGGAAGAACCAACATTGTGAAAAGAGTCATACTCTGTTATACAGATTTAATGCAATCTTGATCAAAATACCATTAGCATACCTCACAGATCTAGAGAAAACATTCCTCAAATTCACTTGGAAACAGAAGAGACCTAGAATAACAAAGGCAATTCTTGGTAACAAAGGCAAGGCAGAAGGCATTAAAATCCCTGAGTTGAAATTATACTACAGGGCCAGGGATATAGCTCAGCAGCATAAGTGCCTGCTGAGCAAGAGCAAGGTCCTGAGTTTGATCCCTGGTACAAAAAAAAATGCTTCAAAGTTACTGTGATAAAATCAGTGTGGTACTAGCAAAAAATAAATGGAACAGATTAGAATGTATAGAAATAACTACAAAGATAGTCACATTATCTTTTTTTATTTAAAGAAAAAAGTGAAAGAGGTTAGAAATAATACATAATTTCAAAAAAAAGTAAGAAATCACTAGTTGATAATTACATATTTTCCTCTTAGAAGTAGTTGTTCAAGCTACAAAAGTAAAGTATACAAAGTGGACATTTAAATGGTAAGACTGCAATCAGTTCTGTTCACTTATCCAACAAAAACTTAGTAATATGGTTATCAATCCTACACACTTAAACATACATGCAGTTATATCCTTTAGAATACTTTCTTTTCCTCTCTCTTTTTTTTACAATAACTATAATCAATTCTCATAAACTGTTTAGAAGTTCTGCACATGTATAAGTCTCTACATGTATACCTATCCTTTCTGTATTAGAGGGAAAAACAAATCAAAACAAATTCCTAGAAAAACACAAAATGAAAAGGACATATAAAACCACAATACTAGTTGATCTATGGTAGTTACTATGATATCTCTTATTATTTTCAATAAAATTGTCTATATTGTCAGGCATAGTACAGTTAAACATAGCAGTACACAGCACTATTAATAAAAACCAAACACTGGAGACATTATAGGACTTTAAAGGCAGTTAATAATCAAACCAGAATGGGTATACTATTGAATCTTGTCATCTTAGAGTAGTTGCCTCTACTCTCAGATTTTATACTATCAATAATACCAGAATTGAATAAAATCAGTCAAGACAAAACATCGATATAGCCAATCTTCTCTGTGTCATGTCTGCTATGCTATTTTTCTGTCATTGTTGTTTACTTTTCTCCTTCATTCCACTGCCTGCCCCTTTTATTGAGGCCTTCTGCCATTCTTCCTGGAATCCTGGTGATTTTCTTCTTTCTTTCTAGAATGTGTTTCAGTATTCTTTGCAGGGTTGGATTGGTGGTCATGAACTCCCCCAGTTCCTCTTTGTCATGGAAATATTTTGTCTCTCCATTAATTTTGAAAGACAGTTTTGCAGGGTGCATCAATCTGGATTGGAGGTTATTTTCTTTCAGGGCTTGGAATATTTCACTCCAAGCTCTTTTTGATTTGACAATTTGTGGGCTGGGGATTTAGCTCAGTGGTGTAAGTACCTGCCTGACAAGCATGAGGTTACAAGTTTGATCCCCAGAACCAATAAAAAAAAAAACATATAGGATTTGATAATATGCATCAAGAAGTCCGCTTTGATTTTTGATGAGTTTTCTTTTATAGGTAATCTCTTTCTTTTCTCTGACCACTTTTAATATTCTGTTCTTGTGATGGATTTCTGGTATTCTGACTATTATATGTCTGGGTATAGATCTGTTTTGGTTGTAGCTGGCTGGAGTTCTGTATGCCTCATATATCTGAACATCACTTCTATTTCCTATGCTTGGGAAGTTTTCCTTAATTATTTCTGTGAATAGCCTTTTTATTTCATTTGTATTTGTCCCTGCATTTTCGTTCACATTTGTTATTCTTAGGTTATAAATCCTCTTGTCGTCATCTAGCCTTTGTATCGTTACTTCCTGGTTCCTTGTTATTTTTAAGAGGTCCTTCCTTTTGAGATCTTACATTGCAAATCTATCTTCAAGTTTTGAAAGTCTGTCTTTAGTTTCTGTTAAGAAGTTTTGCCAAATTTCAATGGAGTTTTTAATTTCTTGATACTCTCTTTGGATCTGTTTTATGTAATCTAGATTTTGTTTATATTCTTCATCAAAGGCTTCTCTTCTTTCTCTGGGTTCCTCCATTCTTCCATTTGTGTCTTCTTGAGGAGGGCCCAGCACTTCTTTTATTAATCTTCTTATATCTTGCTTCACCTGAGTTAGAATTTCAGATTTAAATTCATCAATGAGATCACGGAAGTATTTCTTTATTTCCGATAAGGCCATGTCTGATATTGCATGTTTGCTGTCCTCAATCTCCTCTGTATTTACCTCTCCTGGACTTATTTTCCCTGGGTCAGTGGTTGGAGGCTTTTTGTAGTTTCTTTGTCATGTTTCTGGTTTCTTTCAGACAGGTGAATGGTGGAGATCTCAGGACCTTTTCATACTGCTTACAGTTTTTCTAAAGTGTACTGGCTAGGGGATTGCTGCTTTCTCCAATTTGCTGTTGATCTGTGAGGCCTTCACTTTCTCTTTTATTCTGCTTCTCTACTGCACAGAAAACTCCAACAATGGGAATCTGAAAACAACATTATCATTTCTCAGTCACATTTTACACACATGAAACTCCAACAATGGATATGTCCCCTCGTATTAGTCAAGATGATGAATGGGGCTTGACCTATGGAGAGATCTGGAAGTGTTGGGACATTATCTTCTCAACTAGTTGTTAAGATACTTCAGAAGCTATGACTTTCCAAATGTTTCTCTTCTGGCTCTGAAACAATTGAAAGTTTTTGGAGTTTTCAGTCCATACTCAGTTGGTTCCAAGGCAGGGTGGCATGGTGGGGCTACAGTTGATGGCGGCTGCCAGTCACCTTATCTTTGACAAAGGGGCCAAACATGTTCACTGGAAGGAAGATAGCCTCTTTAATAAATGGTTCTGGAAAAACTGGCTTTCCATGTGCTGAAGACTAAAACTAAATATATGTCTACTATTATGCACTAAAGTAAAAGTGGATTGAAGATGTAAATATTAATACAGAAACTCTTAATCTACTAGAAGACAAGGTAGGTAGAAATCTTGAAGAGATAGGGGTAGGTGGAGGGCTCATGGACAAAACCCAAACTGCTCAGGAAGTACTTTAAAGAATGGACACCCGGGATCTCATTTTATTAAAAAAGCTTTTCAACATCAAAAGAAATCACCAAAAGAGTGAAAAAGACAACCTACAAAATGAAAAAAAAAAATGTAACCACTGTCCCTCAGACAAAAAACTTCTATCTAGACTGTAAAAAGAATTGAAAAAAATCAGACCCCTGCAATTCAAAGATCCAATCCAAAAATTGGCATCTGAGATGAATACACACTTCTCAGATGAAGAAATATAAATACCACAAATAGATGTAAAAAATGTTCGACATCACTGCTCATTCGCAAAATGCAAATTACAGCAACATTGAGATTCCATTTCATTTCAGAAAGAATGGCTATTAACAGGAAATCAACCAATAACAAATGCTGGTGGGGCCATGAGGGAAAAAGGAACACTTCTCCACTTTTGGTGGGAATGTAGACTGGTACAACCACTGCGGAAATCAGTGTGGAAATTCTGCAAAAAAAAAAAAAAAAAAATGGGGTTGGAACTCCCATTTGATCCAGCTATTCTCTTTCTGGTTATTTTCCCAGAAAATTGAAAACATCATACCACAGTGATGTATGTGCACCCATGTTTATAGCAGCAGAATTTGTAATAGCTAAAGCTTGAAAACAACCCAAATACCCAACAACCATCCAATGAATAAAAAAGATATGGTATTTATTTTCTTTTTTGTTTTATTTTAAAACAAGAGAAAGAAGAGAATAAAAACAATGATGCAGAATTTCAAAACAAAATAATAAATTAACAAGAATGGTTTGTGCTTCCATTGTTTGATCATTTTTCATGCTTATATCTTTTTTATTCTTTTTTTGTTTTAAAATAAAAATAGAAATGATGGAAAGCAAACAACAAAATGTGTTCTAACTTGATTGCCTCAGGTGTTTCTTACAGTAAAGGAAAAGCTGAGTAGCCCAAATAGTCATGCATTTATTTATAGTTTCACCAACCAAGTCTGCACATTTATTTTGTCCCAGTCATTTGGGACTAATATAAATAACTATGTGGATTTTGATTTGCTTCTTTCAGTAAATGGGCAACAAATTTGTATGATTTATCTGTATCAGTGATTGTAAACATTTCAGAGACCAAGTACCCAAACTGGGATCCAAAACCCACTTATTTATTTCAAAGTGCCAATACTACAATTAACCTGAACACTGAAGTTTTAATTTAGAAAAACAACTGTTACCTGTTGTTCAGTGGCTAGGGCAATTTGACTCATGTGTTAACAGAGAGGTACCATGTATCTCTGTGTGTCTGTTGTGGCACGTGTTCTCCACCACTGATCTATATAAATGAATGTAGTTATTATTTAAATGTATGCACTTAATGTTGGGGTATGTCTTTGTTCACAGTTTCAGCTTCTAACAAATAATGTTTCTATGTGTATTCTAGCACATATCTTATGACAGTGAAGTTGCTGAGTTACAGGTTATGTGTATCTTCATCCTTACTAAATAATATGAAATCATTCTACAAAGTGTTTGTAAATTATACCTTCAATAGTATCAATTCCAGTTGCTCCATGTCTTTAGCAACATTTGGTGTTGTATTGTTTAACTTTTGTCAGTCTGGTGGATGTATGACAATCTGATTTGTTTTTGCATTGATAACTAAAAAAGTTAACCATTTTTACTTTTATTGTTTGCTTCTGTAAACAATAGGATGATCAGTTTAAACTTGCTGCCCCAGCATAATTATTAAAATGATCTTCCATTTTATAACATGTAGTGTTTCAGACAATCATGTAGCACAGTATTCTTAGTGGAGTTCCTCCATAATATGGAAATTTTCTTTTTTTCTCTTTTAAGATTAAGGATACTAGTGTACTCAAATGGCTCTGAGGGATAAACAGAAATTTGGGATATGTACCAAGAATTGAATGAAAAACAAATGACAGGAAACCAAACTTATTAACTGTGATTACTCAGTGTGACTCAGGGTGACCATCTCCCAAATAATGTGTGGTGGAATTTTCTAATCGGCACAAGCAGATAGACTGAGCCATGTAATCCAGAGTCAAAGTGTAAGAATTTGTTTGCTTATTCCTCAGAAATGACTCAAGTCATAATCATTACGTGAAAACTGGTCACAGTCTCTACTGCAGCCATTCACTTCCCTTTCAACCCATAATGATTTCCTTAAGAAATGAGCTGTGAAATCAAACAGTACTTTTCTTACCTTGAGATTATCTTGTGATTTCCCTAGTCTATTTTAAAGATTCAGTTGTTACTACACTGTTAAGCCACTTCCAACTATACTTAACACTTCATTTCCCCTTAAACAGGGAAATCAAATATATAGTTGTACTTGTTCAAACACTTTATAATGGTTCTGACTTTTTTTTCCTGTTTGCCCCAGCTGTCCAGATGAAATGGGCAAGGTCTCTCAAGGCAGATTGGCATCCAGTCATTAGAGGAGGGAATTTATGAGCCTCTGTCTTAACCCAGGAAAGCACATTTATTTCCTAAGAAAAGTGAATGGGGACCAAGTGCCAAATTATTTCTTGCTCAATCTTCTACAATCATTTCCAATATGCAATATTTCTACTTTCCAAGCACAGCTCACTTCTGGTCACTTGAATGAAATTTCTCCAAAGGGTGACAGTTTTTTCCCTATTTATTAATCTCCCTAATAGCTTGAGAAATTTTTTTCTAAATCTTCCCCCAAATTGAATAAACACACACAAAAAATCCGATCTTCAGAAAGAGACCAAGTGGGAAGTATTAGTTCTGCTTCTACAGTTCTAAGTGACTAGTAGACAGGGGTTGATAATTCATGTCTGGCTAATGTGAGTGAGAGTATTTCTATCTGTGAACACTCAGATACATAGCTCACCAGATCAGATCCTATGGGGTGGGTAAGCTCTTCTAGGGCTTAATTCTTGATGCACCCTAGTGGTGTTTAGGGTGGTTTCAATTTGATTGGTTTGAGGGTTTTACTGGAGGATTGTTGGCGCATACCTTTAGGTGTGTCTGTGTGGGCCATGGAGGTCTATGTCTGGCCCCTAAAACCTTCCTTTCTGACACTGATTCTCTACTTTGCTTCCTGGCCAACATGAACTAAGCAGTTTTGCTCCTCCACACCCTTCTGCCACAATGTGTCTTAGATCCAGTCAAATTAAAACATGAGCCAAACTAAAGCTCAAAGTTGTGGATGTCTCAACAGTGAGAAAGCTAATATAGAAAATTGTTACCTAAAAAATGGGGTTATTTCTGTGACTATACTTGACCATGTGGTTTAGAAGCCTTTGGTACTGTTTTATGGAATGCATTTGGAAATATTTAGAGATGAGGAATGTGGAAGCCCTAGAATGCTGTTAACGATACTTGATTGGTGATTGTCATTGGAGCTCAAAGACCAAAATGCTCATAGGAATGTAGACAGTTGAAAGTCAGGCTCAGGAGGTTTCAGTTCAGAACAAGGACTCCACTGACAGTTTGAGTGTTTAGAGACAGTTTAGAGACTATGTGTGTTAACTCTGGCAAAAAAAAAATTGTCTACAGTTTGTAGTTAATTTGATGGAGGAAATTTCAAGACAGCCTAACATTTGGGTTGTAGCATGAGTATTGCTGGATACTTTAGCTAGACTTATAGTGATAATTAGGAGCAAATGGCAGAGAAGAATAATTTGAAAAACTTACATTTTGGCCTAGAAAGAACCACATGTGAAGCTGGGGCCAAAGGAAGGGTGGACACTTAACAGATTAGTACCCTTATAAACAATCCAAGTACTTTTGTACAGCAAAAGAAGAAAGATGCCTTGAAAGTATCTCAGGTGTTGCAGTACACCCTCATCATTGAGACACGATACACAACACCCACAATGCTAAGGCAGAAAGATTTATTTTGGTTCACAGTTTATAGGGGTTTCAGTCCATAGTTGGCTTGCTCCAAGGCAGGGCAGCATGGCAGAGGAGAAAGAGCTCATGGCATGGGGTAGGAGGCAGAGAGATCAAGGGATGGGGAGATATATCCTTCCAAGTCACACCCTTATTTATGTCTTCTGACCAGATCCCACCTCCTAACAGCAAGTCAACTATAAACTTATCAGTAGACTAATCCATTTATGAGTATCATAACCCCATGATCCATCACCTCCTGAAATCCCTATCTATGAGTGCATGAGGCTTAATGGAGATATCTAGATATAAACTAACATCAGAAATTAGCAAGACCTTACCCTTTTTAGGCTCAAGGGTGCAAAAGTGTAAACCTTGCATTTGAGATAAAGTCTCTTGGCCCTCTGATCATCAAGAGTCTCCTAGGGAATTGGTTCCCTGGGATTCATCCCTGGGATTCATCTCACTGTATTCAGATATCTAGGAGGATGCTGTGGCCATGGTCCCAAGAGACCCAGCTAGTATTTGAGCTGGCAGCCAAGACTGGAATCATCCTCATGATGCTGATTTTACTAGAATGTGGAATGTTAGAGTTGTGGGTTAGGAAGACTTCCACCAAAATTTCAAAGGAAGGTCTGGGAGGCCAGCATGGAGTTCTAAAGAGCAATGTGTGAAGCTGAGGGAATAAAGCCAAAGGTATGGTGGAGACCCAAGTCCTCTAGAACTTACATTTTACCATTGTTTGGCCCAGATGCCAGATATGGAGCTATAAAATTAATGTTTGCCCTGCTGCATTATGGTCTTTCTTTGGTCTGATTCTTTTCTATCCCTTGATTCTTCCCTTATGGAATGGGAATATTTGTCTTGTGCCATTATAGCTTGGGATTATATAACTTATTTTTTATTTTTCAAAGGTTCATGACTAAGAGTTTGTCTTGAACATCAGAAGACTTGCATTTGGACTTTTGAAAAATCCTGGTACTGTTTAGATTTGGGGGAGGGAAATTTATTTCTTGGTGGTTCACAGGATAATTGTACTGTATTATGTTAGGTGGAATTATTATTTTATTATTTTCTTTATTTGGGGATTAAGTATGGTTTAAAGAGATGTGTTTGGGTTACAATTTGACAAGGGTTGGGCTGTGGCTGTTAGGGTGAAGTGTCAACTTGATTGGCTTTGAGATCTGCCTATGAAATTGGTGAATTACACATCTGTTTGTATCATGGAAGTGTGGACTTGGTGTCTATGTCTGCTCCCTCAGCCTTTCCTCTCTATCACTATTCCCATTCTGCTTCCCAGTCACTATGAACTAAGCAGCTTTGCTTATTCACACCTTTCCATCATGATATTTTTGCTTTAGAGCCAGCTGACCATTGATGGAATCCCCTTAAAACATGAGCTAAATTAAACTCTTGTATCTCAGCAGTGGGAATGCTCACTAACACAACCTTCCTCAGCTCTCCAGACTGTTAATGTGGAGCACTCAGTAGTAAGAGAAACGTGAATTCACCTATTTGAATCCCTGTTTCCTCATACTATTTTGGCAGACACATAGATCAGGGTGTTATGAAGCCCTCATGCTGTGTTGTCCAATATGTCACCCACTAGCCACAGGTGACTATCTAAATTTTAATTAAGATTAAATAAAATGTAAAAGTCACTTGCTGAGTCACACGGATCATGTTTTTTTCTCAGTCTATCAATATTATATTACATTGGAACCATAAAATTCTTCTCTTGGACCCCCAAAGACTCATGTACATCCCTTTATGCAAAACCATGTAGTCCATCTGCAAGAGTTGCCAAAATCCTAATAGTTTCAGCATTGCTAAAAAGTCCAAGTTCCAAGTCTCCTCATAAATGTAAGACAAGGGCTGGGGATTTAGCACCTGCCTGGAAAGTGCAACATCATGAATTTGATCTTTGGTACAAAAAAATTTTTTTTGACAGAAGTGTGAGACAAACTCTTAGCTGCAAGTTCTTGTATGAATGAAAACAAAGTTAAACACTTCCAACATGCAGTGGCACAAGATAAACATTTTTATTCCAAAAGTTACAGAGATACGAAGGACTGGGAAGCAAGTCTGAAATTCAGCAAGACAAACATTAGGTCTTTTAGTTCCATGTGCACTATTTAAGGCAATCTGTGGCAAAATGTGAGCTCCAAAAAGCTTAAGTGATTCTACCCTATGGCACTTCTGGTGGTTGTAGCTCCTACAGCATCTCTCTTGGGATAGCTTTCTCCCCTGCTTGCAGCTTTCATCAGATGATGCATGCTCCTAGGTTTTCCAAATTTCTAGGTTCCTTACTGCACCTTTGGCTTCACACTCACAGCTTCACACACTGCCCACTCAGGGGCACACTGCCTGGCCGCCCAGGCCTTCTGAAATCTGGGCGGGAGCCTTTTAACTTCAGAACTCTTGCATTCTATATGCATCTAAAGCCAGTGCCACATAGATGAAGCCAAACTCTGCTGCTAGCTGTAGCAATAGCCGGGCTTTCCTCTCTTTCCTGGCTATAGGAGTTAAGTGCCTGAATCACTGGGCACTCTGAATACAATTCTGAGAAACAAATTTTCTATGCTGCTACCATTCTGGAACTTGGTGCTTTGTGGATTTCACCTCAAAGCAGTCTTTCACTTTTTCAGGTTTGCAGCTGCAAAGGTCCAAGACTTGCTGCTTTAGGTGATGCCTTCAGAGCATCTTTTCTATTCTCCTGTTACTTCTCAGCAATTGAGATTTCCTCACTATATCTTTTTAGTCCACGACTTAATTGGAGCTTCCTTTCTGGCCAAGCTCACAATATTTTAAATTATCCTGTTGGGCTCTTTGCTCTTGATTCTCAGTGTAGATATGCATAAAAGCCACCAACAATAGCCATGCCACCACCTCAACATTAGATTGCCTGGAAATTCCTTCTGCCAGATTAATTAGTCCACCACTCTAAATCTTAGACAAAGTCTCTGGAAATGAGCAAAATACCAACAAACTTTTTGCCACGCCATAACATATCTGGAGTCCAACAACCAATGCAGTCCTTCCCAGCAGAAACCTGATGAGCTGGTTTTTACTGGCAGGATATCTATCAGCTTTCTGGTCTTTTGAGCTTTGACCAGAATCTCCCATACAGAACAATTTAAGGCATTCCAGCACTAGTATTTCAGGTGACATCTCCAAACCTTTTGGAACTTCCCACAAGCCATTCCCAAAGGCTTTTAAACCACATGGTCAGGTATAGTCACAGCAATGACCCCACTTCTCTGGTACCAAATTCTGTCTTGGTTACTTTTCGCTCATTGTTAGGAAAAATACCTGACACCCAAAATTAAGGAAGGAAAGGTTTATTTAGCTCACAGTTTGTGGAGGTTTCAGTACATAATCAGCTGGCTCCAAGGCAGGGTGGAATGGCACAGGAGCAACACATCAAGGTGGCATAAGAGAGCAAAGCAGCCACAACAAAAGGGCACTAATCATGTTTTAAGTGCTCAGTAGCTACATAACACACTGGATAGTGCAGATACCAAATACTTCCATTACAGCAGAAAGTCTTCTTGGACACTGCTACTTCTTAGAGTGTTAAGGAGAGAAAGAACTTCCCAAGTTGTTCTGGTGTCTGCCTTGTGGGTTGCTACTTAACGTTGTTTCAAAGACCAGCCCTTTGCTGGCTCAACTTCAGGCACTTGAGTCTTCATTAGAATGAAGGTGCCCTATGTTTGTCTCCACATTTTCCCACCTGCCCAGGAAGTCTCTTAAAAGTTAACAGAGTCACAGGTGTATTAGAGAAGGAAAACATTTGGGAGTGACTTTAACAGCAAGGAGAAAGAATGCCAGTCTCATGAGTGCAATCTCTACAATTTTGTTGGCTTTATTTAGCTCATCATTCCTCAAGTCCCACAGCTGCCTTCTGCTGGTTTGACTCACACACTGTCCCTGCCCTGCCTTTCAGGGACTCTATACTTCTTGACATTCTCCAGAATTCCCTTTTTCCTCCTGGACAAATTGTCCACATATGTAGCTCCCTACTTTGTGGTTTCAGAGATGTTAATGTACTTAACAGAGCAGAAAGAAAACCTGCCATTTCTGAAGAAATCAGGAAAGCACCAAATGTATAGGGTAGAACAAGATGAGGCAGGACTGAAAGGCAAGAGCAGGATGCTCAGAACAAAGAGTTGAAATTTATAACCACGATTGCTCATTTGCTTGGAATTTATGGGCTGTTAGCATACTGTGGGTGTAAGTTGTAAGGCATTTAGATAAATGACCTCTCTGCAATGTCATTTTTTTTTTATTTTTCATTTTTTTGTACCAGGATCAAACTCACAGCCTGTGCTTGCCAACCAGGTACTTATATCACTGAGCTAAATCCCTGGCCTCTCAATGTCATCATTAAAACATAAGAACTGCATGTGAAAAATTTGCTTATATGCAAGTATTTGATCATCTCTTCCATCCACAAATTCAGAAATAAGTCAACATATACTTTACATAAATAAGTGCAAACATATATAAAGTATATAAAACATACTTTACACAAAACAAGTGCAAAAAAGCAGCATATGAAATATCAGTCCTTAGTCACTACAAAACTCTACCACAATGACTTAAAGGCTGATATTGCATATATTTTACATATAGACTCAACAATTACACCCCCTCACATATATAGTGTTTAAAATTTAAAATACAGTGAATGTTTTTTAAAAAGTAGTATTACAGTAAAAGACACATTGCCATTTATTCCCCTCAAAATGCTTTCCCTCACTTTGAACACACTTATTCTACTCTTCTTGCCACTTTCTGAAGCAGTTTTGCAAGACCACTTTTGTGAGTGCCTTGAGGTATGATCAGAAATATGGTGAATGCTGCTGCTAAGTGCCATCCAGTGGAATGAGGCTGGTAAAAACATTACTGTGTGTTCTCATTGACCTTATTCACTAGATCTGCCACCATGAGACTTCTGGATCTTCCCCAAAGTCAAAATAACCATGAATGGCAAACATTTTCAATGAACTCAGGTCACTGAGGCAGCCAGAAGAGTACAAGTCACAGAAGACAACTTACAAGATGGCTTCAGAAAGGGACAAGAATAATAGGATAAGGGTGTTTGAAGCAAGGGGGCATATCATGAGGGGAACTTACGGCAATGTATCTTTTGCTGTAATACCTTTTTAAAATTTAAAACATTCGCTTTTGATTACAGCTTTTGTATGTGTGTACATGTAGTGGGGGGGCAGAGAGAGGAAGAAGAGGAAGGAAAGGAGGGGAGGAAGTGGCGGGGGAGAGACAGCAACAGCAAGATCTTTACGGAATTGGCTACCATGATTGTGGGGACTGGTAAGTTGAGGCTGGTTGGCAGGTTAAAAGTTCTGCCAAAAATTAATGCTATTACCTTGAGTCTGAAGACTTTCTGGAAAACAGAATTCTTTCTGTTTGGGTCCTCAGTCTTTTTTCTTAAGGCTTTCAATTGATTAAATGAAGTTAGTCATGTTTTTGAAGGGTAATCTGTTTTACTCAAACTCTGCTGATTTAAATATCAATCATGTATAACATTACAAAATCAAGAATAGTATTTAGCCAAATAACTGAGCACCAGAGCTCAGCCAAAGTAACCTATAAAATTAACCAAGTCATCACCGAACGTCTCATTCACATGGCAGGTTAGTATATGACGTGGTTAGGACTACTATAAAAAGGACCACGGGCTGGGTGATTGAAGCAGTAGAAATTTATTCTTTCACCACAGTGGAGGCCAGAAATCTGAGACCAAGGTGTCAGCAGAGCTGTTTCTTTTTCTGAGGTTACATTCCATGCTTTACAGATCAGTGCCATCTCTTTCTGTTCTCACGTCTTCCTCTATGACATCTGCCCTATTCTCCTTATGAGGACATTAGTCATACTGGATTAGGATCCACACTAATGATCTCACTTGAACTCAGTTTCCTGTTTAATGACCCCATCTCAGAATATTATCATATTCTGAGGTACTGGGATTAAAAATATCAACATTTGAATTTTTAACAGGGGGTACAATTTAATCCCTAGGAGTGGGGGAAAGGCAGTTTAGTGGAGAAGGTGGCTACATTGAAGTGCTGAGTTTGGAGTGATCATTTCCTAATGATCTGGGGTGGATCTGGAGGCAGATAATGTGCACTTGGATGGATGGATAACTTTCCCCATAGTAAGCATTAAGACTGTCTTCACAGTAAAAGACTGTTTATTTGCCTTTCTATTAGGCTGAAAGAAACTATGCTATTGGTATGGAAACAATTTGTGCCCTGGCATCACTTCACTTGAGTCATCTGTGGATGTTGGCGTCCTCTGTGTCCTCATGGTAAAAGCTGCTGGTAAGGGAAGCCGTAAGCAGGTGGCTGGATTCTCCCTTCCCAGTACACATGGCTGTTGATTTTTCTCTTTGGTTTATGGATTCACTGCCTGATTTTAATTCTTGGACTGATGTGATTTTCTAGTTACACTTACTGACTTCTTTCTAAGTGCAAAGGATATTACTTTGGCTCATTGTAAAATTTGGAAAATGAATAAAACTATGCACAAATAAATGCCAGAGCAATTTCACTGTATTTTTAGAAAATCACTTAATAAATTAGTATATTTCTTCTAGGTGTACATACACTTTTTCAATAATGTTGACATAACACTACAGTTTAGTATTTGTTTATATAAATTATATTGTCATGAACATCCTTGTTTATTATTTGAAAACGTTTAAATTGTTTTGTAGTGCATTTATCCATATCTACGCAAGTATCCATTTATTTCACACATTTCTTACTGCTTTCAATGTTCTCTACTGTGCAGAGTCCTGGAGAAACATCAATAAACAAAACAGATAAGAGTGCTGCTTTCCTAGAGATGCTGCCATTTACAAATCCTCAAACTTTAACCATAGTTTTATGTCATCCATGCTCTCACATTACACCAACTTTAAGAACATGTTTTCCCACAATATAGCATCATCTGACCATGGATGACATGCATGGTTTAAATGATTTTTGCAATCGAGATAAAGTTCACATGACATTCAACATTTTAGCCATTTTTGCGTCTTAACAGAAATGTGTTATCTCACAGTTCTGGAGTCTATAAATCTGAGATCTAGGTGTGAGCAGATTTGGTTTCTTGCAAGGACTGTGACGGGTCCTAAGCCTTGCCCCTAGCTCCTAGTGGTTTGCTAACAGTCTCTGACGTTCATTGACTTGTAGATGTGTCACCTATTTCTTCTTTCATGTGCACGTAGCATTCTCCCTGTGCTCATATTTCTGTATTCAAGTTTCCCATTTTTAGAAGAGTATAGTCACACAGGATTAGGGCTCACTCTAATGACCCTGTTTTAACATAACCATGTTACCTAACCACTATTACACAGTGGTTAAGACTTAAGTATCTTTTTTATTTTTTGAAAAAAACCCCAAATTTCATAAGAAAATAATAAGAAAGAGTAGTTAATTCACTGTGTATCATTATTTTCAAAGTAGTTACTCAGAGTATAAAACATACATCCTAAAAGTTCTTAAAAAACACACACACATAATAACGATTTTTAAGAGTGAATTTCACTAGATTTTAGCATATTCACAATGTTGTTTAACAACTACAAGTACTGAATTCCAGAATAGGGAACTCTGTTTCAAACTCTATACTAAGTAGTCAGTTCCCATATCCCTTTCTCCCAGCTTCTGGACAAACAAAAACAAAAACAAAAACAAAACAAAAAAACCCCAACTTTTTGGCTGTATGGCTTTATCTATTCTGGACATTTCATGTAAATAGAATCATAAATGTGGAAGCATACAACATACCTGCTGTGACTCGCTTCTCTAAGCATAACATCTTCAAGATCTATTTATGCAACATGTATCAGTACTTCATTATTTTTGATTGAATAATATTTCACTGTATGGACATACCATATGTTGTTTATCTCTTCATGGGTTGATGCAAAAATGGCTTGGCTAAAGTGAATAATGTTGCTATAAATATTCATGTATATTTTTTAAATTTCCTGTTTTCATTTCCCTTGGGTTATACTGAGGAAAGGAATTTCTGGGTCATATGGTCATATGGTTTAATTTTTTGAGGAACTGATGAACTATTTTCCAAAGTGACTGTACCATTTTACATTCCTGCCAGCAAGACACCAGAATTCCAATTTTTCCATAATCTCACCATGCTCATTTCCCTTTTCACTCCAGCCAGGCTTGTGGGTATGAACTACATCTTATTTGTTTCCAGTTGATGGATAGTTGGGTTGTTCCCATTTTTTACTGTGAGTTTTGCTATTACAAACATTTGTGTAGAAGTTTTTGTTCGCACATGTTCTCAGTCCTCATAGGCATACACCTAAAGCAGATGTGCTGGGTCACATGGTAATTCTATTTACATTTTGAGTAACTACCATATTGCTTTTTACAGGAGCTGCACTTTTAAATTCCTATAAACGGTCAATGAAATGTGATGAACAAATTTTTGACTATTTCATTTTTTGACTAGGTTTTAAAATTTAAATAATAGATAAAAGCAAAGCAAATAAGAAAATCTCACATTTTTCATCCAGAATTTACTAGCATCAACACTTTTCTTTTGGGGCTTCAAATATTTTAAAATAAAATAAATAGAATGTAGATGATAAAACACATCAAGAAGTCCTATTCCTTTCACCACACCATTCACTGCTCCTTCTCCAGAGATAAACATCATCACAACTGTGGCATTTATTGAGACCAATAGCAGTTAGAAATACTACCAACATATAACATATAACATTTCTTTACATGTTTTAAAAACTTCAGGTATATGCAATTATTATACTGGATATTTCTACAACTTGCCTTCTAAAAAACAGCTTGAGATATAATTTATATAAAAGAAATTGCACATATTCAATCTATACAAAGTATAATTGAAAAGTACAGTGAACATTTATATTTAGACAAATTTTTTTATGGTAAAAGATTTTGTCATTAGTCCCCCCTCACTAATACTCCTTCTCACTTTGAACACACTTATCCCATTACTCTGGCCACTTTCTGAAGCTGTTCTCAAAGTCTGTTGTGGCTACCTTGATGCTCTGAATCAATTCAAAATATTTAGTTTTGTGGTCACTTTGACTTTGAAGAGAGGGAAGTCACAAAGTGCCAGATGCAGTAAGTAAAGTGGAGGAAGATGCCAGTGAGGCAGTCTTCCTCCGAATGGTACTACTGAATGGTACTTAGCATCAGCGTTCACCCTACTTCCACAAACTGTTTCAGAAAGCAGTCAGAATGATGGGTAAGTGTGCTTGAGGCAGGAGGACATGTCTTGAGGGGAACTAATGACAGTGTATCTTTTACTGGAATAAATTTTTTTGAAATTTAAACATTGACCATACATTTTGATCAGGCTTGTATAATCTGATGAGTCTGGACCTACACGTGCACCTGTGGAACCATAGCCACAATCCAGACAAAAGACATCTGATCATCTTCAAAAGTTTCCTCGAGTAGTTTTTTCACGTGTGTGTGTGTGTGCTGAGTGGACTTTATGAGATGTACTCTTAAATTTTTAAGTGCATAGTACCATACTGTTGGCCATACACTATACTGCAAAGATTTCTAGAATTCATCTTGAATAACAAAAATTCTAGACTTATTAAACAACCACTCTCAATTTCCTCCTTGTCTAAAACGAACACTGTTTTTTGAAATCTATTCATAATCTGTAGCTTTTGCCAATTTCTTTTTCTTTCTTTTTTTTTTTTTTTTTGGTACTGGGGATCAAACTTATGACTTTGTGCTTACCAGGCAAGCACTTAAGCCACTGAGCTAAATCCCCAGCCCTAACTTTTGCCAATTTTTATGTTGTAAATTCTCCTACAGTGGCTTACCCCAGGTTATGGATGGAGCACCAACCAGCTTGCAGAATGGCTGCAGTTTTATCAGTTGGCTGTCAAGTGCTGGCACCATCACATCAGTAGATCTGTCTGTATCAATGTATAGATCTGGGTCTTATTTTATTTTCCATTTTAGTACATTTGCACTCCATCACTATGTCTGTGTAGTCCCCTACTGATGAACTCTTAGAAGGTCTCCATTGTTCTAAAACAGTGCTACTTCACCAGATATGGCAGTACATACCTATAATCCCAGCACCTTGGAAGGCTGAGGCAGGGGGAGTCACAAGTTGAAGCCCAGCCAGGCCAATATAGCAACTTATCAAGGCCTTGTCTAAAAAATAACAAATAATAAACAGGCTGAGGATATAGCTTAAAAATGAAGGCCCTTGGTTCAATCTCCAATATCTGAGAAACAGAAGAGGAGAGATATAAACATTATATAAACTATCAACATTCTAAGTATCTTAGTGCTGTGTGTGAGAGTTTGTGGAACCCAGGTTATGTTCATCAGCATCGTCAGCAACTTTACTTGTCTCCAGAGCAGTTGCACCAATTCATTTACCAGCACTTGCCAATACTTAGTACTGCAGCCTCAGTATTTGCCAATCTAGAAGTTTAATTTCTTTTCCTGTGTATAGAGTTGTCTCTTACCTTGAGGTCACTAACTATTCCTATGCAATTACTTATATGTTTATTGGTTCATTCTTTTTACATGTAACTCATGCAGTAATTATCTGTCCATCTCTAGTTGATTATAAGGAGCACAATAGGCTATTGGGGAGCCTTAACATCCAGACTCAAAATTAGGGTAATGTGGTTACTTTGCTCTCCTCTAAATTTAAAGGAAATACATAACTTTAATTTGTGGATTCAGAAACAAAAGCTATATGTAAGACTGCATTGGTTGCAAAGAACCACATCAACAGTGACTTAAATGAGTGTGGTTGATGCTTACTTATAGAGAAGTCTGGGGTGGTGAAGGAGGCAGTGAGGCCATCCTGAACCCAGGTCGCTGCCAGTTTTCTCTGTCATCCTTAGCTATAACATGCGTGCTTATCATCTTAGGGTCACAAGACAGCTGCTGCAGCTCTAGCTTATCAGCCTCCAGAGGAGTAGCTCCAAGATCAGGAACACAAAGACTTGCACAAAAATACCTACAGAACTCTCGTAGCATTAATGGCCAGACCTGTGCCACAAGGCCACCTATGTGTCAAACAGGGATTTCAGTCAAAAATATTTTCTCTCATCCTCTGAACAAAACAGGTATATTAGGATGGTCAGTGAGAAAAAGGGAGATACTGGCTCCATGAGTTATTTGAAATGTGAATTTTATAGACATTATTTTCTCATAGTAGCATCAAACTGAAGGAAAGCTAGGAACTCATTCACAAATATCCAGCTAAAGAAACAGAAGCAGAACACACGGTTCCCACACTGTGTTAGTTAACAGTTTATGATGCTGCTCATTTGACACTGCCCACGCAGTATCTAAGTTTTGCGCTTTTTTGTCCCTTTTTAATAATTCAAGAATTTAAACATTAGAACTGACATATATTAACCGGATATATGCTATCATGTGCCTAATTTTCCAGGCACACCTCATTACACAAAAGTGCAGAAAATTGTGTTAAGTATAGGCTGCAGGATAAAGCAGAGAAGAACATGGGGCTAAGTAGAAATCTAATTTGTCATTTATTGGTTTGTGTTTGAAAGGAAAGTCAGTTTTAATATCTCAGATTACTAACATCATTCATAAATGCCTTTGTGCAGAATGGAAGACGCTTAGCAATATGTGTGGGTGGATCAGAAAAGGTGTGGTTCTTCAGAGCCCATAGCCTGAAGGTGAGTCACGGGCAAGCTGCCAGAGGAACAGGAAGCCTGAGATCTGGACAAGCAAGCAGGACATCCGTTAGACTCCGCAGTCACTGGACTTTTCCACAGAAGAGGCATCTGCTTTGGAGCTTGGAAATTTTTTAAACATAGGGGAGAAAAAGAGAGGTTAAAGGAGCTCCTAAGGAAAGCACGAAGGTGCTCCACTCTAGGCATGTAACTGCTCAGCTGTTCATAGTTAATAATTAGGTAGCTACTATGCCCTGTGACAGAAGCCTGTGCTGCAGAAATAACCATTGATCTACTCCCAGAAACAGCCTGTCCCTGAGGCTGCACCTGCCGTGTGTCAATGCCAGAAAGCAAAGAGGCAGGGAGCATGCAGATGTGTCCATGTCACTGGGTGACAATCATCAATGGGTTTTAATTTCATCTACACCACTAGGAGAAGTCCGAGAGAACTACTCTCAAGGTTTCATTTAACATTGGAATTCCTAGCTGAAGGATCTGACTTCTGCCTTTATTAGGTTCTAAACTTGAAATAAGAAAACAAAACTTGCCTGATGGGACCTCCGATCTACTGCACGGGATTTTTTTTTTTTTTTAAAGAGAAGACAACATAGTTGTTGATCCTACAGTGACAATGAAGTGGACATCCAGGAACAAAACCCGACACTGTCCCTCTTTCCACTGCCTCTCCACCTTTCAGCATGACATGGACTCATCTATGTGATGTTCAAATTTAGTAACTTTGATGGTGTTTATATTTATTTAAGAATTGTTTCCTTCCAGTACATAACAGGTCATTTCTCCACGTGATTTCCTTATGCCTGCGGACATAGAGATCTGTTGAAGTCAAATAAATCTTAGTTCAAACCCTGGCACTGTCACTTAGTAGTTGTGCAATCCAACGTGAATCACTCAATCTTGCCAAAGCTCTATTGCTGAACCTGGAAAGTGGAGACAATAACATACGTGTGTTACAGAGAGTGTGGTGAGGATTAAGTGAAATTGCGTAAAGCGCTTAGCCCTATGCCTGAGATTACTAAGTGTTTGAAAGGCAGACAGTTGTTACCGTTGCCAGTTTTTTAATTTCCCATTGCATTGCAAGTCCAAAATTAAAATGCAAATTAGTAGGATTTGATCTGTGCCTTAACTTTACATACCTCCTTAGGAATGCAGGTTATCATGGCCCATGAGGCAGAAAGATTATTAACAGGAATGGGTCTCCTCACCCATGCTGTGCATTCCATCACGTTCGGGCACACGTGCTTGTGGAAGGGTGCTGCACGTTCCCCCGTCAGGGTGCTGTGGAGATGCAATGAGGCCATCCTCATTTCACACCTGGCATCCAGGAGGCTCAGCAGGTGCACGTGACACCTGAAGACAGAAGTGGCTGCAACACAGACTTGGGAGTTGTGGTCCTTTGCCCCTCTGGCTGGCCTGAGCGTTGGCTTGGAGGTCCTCAAAGTGATGAAGATCAACAATTCCCCTATTAAAGTTTCCCTTTATTTTCCTCCTACAGAGAAGATCTGCTTGTTTCTTAGGCTCTGACCATGGTGCTGAATGTAATGCTCTGAGATTGAAATTTCTATTACCCCAGTGGCCACTGATCAATCTCACAGTGGTGGGATGTATTCAACATGATATGGGAACAGCATCCTATGCCCTTCCTCCCTGCTGTAGCCACACATTTAAGCTATAGAGTTTACTCTTTTAGCTCTTTCTTGTTGCACTTAGGGCCATTGCACTGAGTTACAACCCCAGTCCAGTTTTCAGTTTTCTATTTTGAGAAAGGTTTGCTAAGTTGCTTAGATTTGGGTAGCTATTATGCCCTGTGCTAAATTGTAGAGATGAGGCAACATATAGTTCAAAAACAACATCTAACTATGGCATGTTTTGATTGGTCAGAAGAGACTTTGGTTGTGAAGTATGCTAAAGGCAGGCCCTATATTGCCCCCATGTGAACAGTGATGGTGGGTTTATCAGTTTCTAAGACTTCTTACCAGCATGAGCGCTCTGACTGCACTGTGTGCTGCTTCACTGCTGATAAAAGCTTGACCACAGAGTCATTTTCCCCCTCTGAAGGCAGAGCTTGTGGGAAATAGTACTTTGGTGCCAGGCACATAGTGGGACTCTGACATCAAGATGCTTACAGTTGCTTGATGTGGCAGTGTATGCCTGTAGTCCCAGCATTCAGGAGGCTGAGGGAAGAGGACTGCCACAAGTTTCAAGGCCAGCCTGCAACACATAGTGAGTTCAAGGCTAGCCTGAACTGTACAGTGAGTCTGTGTTTCAAAACAAAGATGCTTAACAGTCAAGCCAGGCATGATAGCATGTGTGTAATCCCAGCACTGGGAGGCTGAGGCAGGAAGATCACAAGTTTAGACTTACCCTGGTGAGTTGCAACACACTAGGATTCTGTCTCAAAAAAAAATTTTTTTTTAAAAGGGATATGGCTCAGTGAGAATGCCCTGGGTTCTGTACTGAAAAAAAAAAAAGTAGCAGCAGCTTACAATTTAATAGGTGAGAAAATATGAAAAGAGAAAAGAATGATTAATGTGAAGAGAATGGATCCTGTGTATTAGCGATGCCATGTGTCACAGGAACAGCAGTAGGACAGTGGCCTATTCTGCCTGAAACTTAATCAAAGAGAATTCTCTGGAGTGGCAAGCTCTGGGCTTGGCCTTCCGCTCACCTTCCATTTCAGGCTAGGAGTGGATGTATCTGAACTGATGGGGTCTGGTTGTAGAGGTGAATTCCACTCTGCTATGAGATCCTGGTCATAAGTCTCAGGATCCTGTTTGCTGGGAGCCTGGGCGAATTGTGCTTGTTTCTCTGTGGACTGCCAACCAGCAAGAGGATAGATAATCACAGGCAGGTCAGGTCAGAGTGTGTTTAATCTGCTCCATGGACACAAATGGCAGCTCTGCACCAGCTGTGTGCAAACACAATGAAGCAGAGGTGTGAATGAAGGGACATGCAGGAATTTGTTTAGGAGGGACTGGCCTTGCAAGGAGCCCTTCCATGGGAGAATAGGACTGGAGAGTTTTTCATCTATCAAGATTTTCCCTCTTTGGGTCCTTTTTTAGAACTTAAAATGTACTTGAAAGTTATAGCATGTTGGGCCTGACATCAACTTTGTCTAGAGAACAGCGTGCCTCTCCTGTAAGACAGAAGGGTGGAATTTGTGATCAGTTTATCTGCATGAACAAGCACTGAGTTGGGAATGGCCTGAGAAGCAGGGCTCTGGCGATGTTATGGAGCAACCCGAGTGACGAGACAGTGCCTGCTACACTGTAGATGCTCAGTACCTCTTCATTCAACCAGACTGCTGCTGAGCTACTAACGGAAAGGGCAACTGTTTCCAAGGGCTAATGTCCTACTTTGGAAGGCAAAAGGGAGCTGACTGCATGTCCTGCTTCTGGGGAGACTTAGGACTCAGCATGCATCACACTGCTGGACACTGAGGAGCCCCTGCTATGCAGGGAAAGCTCTCCCAGGACCCAGAGCCCATCCCATCTTCCTGAGCCACAGCCTCTCCAGGTAAGAAGGAGGGCATACACTTCCATAGACCTCTTCTCTTTATACACTCAGCTCTGTTACTTTCCAGACCTCTTAACCAGGTACTACTACTGACTCCATCTTGTAGAAGAGACAATCAGGTGAATGGTTTCAGTGATACCTGGTCAGTGTAGCATCAGGACCCTTTCCAAGCCATTTCAAAGCCCTTTGGAGGTAGGATCCTCCCAGGAAACTTATCTGTTGACTGTGTAGTTACTGAAGCTCTTTCATTTTTCCCAGACTTTTTCCACTCAGCTCTCTATTGTTTTTGTTTATTTTGTGACACATGCAGACAGTGAGTGAGGCAGAAGGTCTCTGTACCACCCACACGATGCCTTTGTCCTTGTTCTGCCTGCCACTGGCCTTGTCCTCGAGCCTGTTCAGTCACAGGAAGGAAGCCTCCAGGGAGAGGCAGCTGTTTACATACAGTAAAAAATGCCTCCTTTAAAAGTCTACCCAAGGGCTGTCCTTTTTTCTGAGACCAGTTCTGACAGCTAAGAGGGCTGGTGCCCAACTGGCACATTCTGATGCCTTTGTCCTGTCGCCTCCTGCCACATCAAGTCTTTGGCACAGTATTGGTTACTCACCCTCTGCCAGGCCTGCACCTTCTTCTGCCCAACCCATCGTGGGTGGTGGCCAACATGTTCAGGGTTGGTATGAACTGGTACTGGGCCGTAACTTTGTGGACTTTTGTTTTTATGGAAGTAGAATTCACAGAAGTAGAAGCACCACTGACCTTCAACCTCCTCCTTTTTGACTTCTTCTTGTGATCCCTTTTAATTCCTAGGAGGAAGAGTCCCATGCCTGCTGCTCCATCATCTTCTCACTCTACAGTACAGAGTGCTAGTCCAGAGACAGCAAGTCTGCATAATTTGGCCCACAGCACCCTAGCCGCACCTACATACCAGGACAGTGCACTCCCCGCTGAGGCATTCATCTATTGTTGCCACATGGCTAGGGGTGGCCAATGGGCACTAAGGCTATCTGGGTGGAAAAATCCTTTTGAAACAAAGTGGCTCCCAAATGGTTGGTAAAATTGCTCTTTACTCTTAAAAGAAGTAAATGAATGTAGAGCTCCTCTGGAAGACTGTGGGAGAACATCACTGTCAACAAGTCCTTCAGCCAATTTACTAGCAACACACAATCTTGTTGGGGTTCTAAGCTCTATTATTAGGGAAAAAAAATCAAAGCCCACTGCAATGGGTGGTCAACATACCTGAATGTAACAGAATAGGGAAGATACTAATACTTCTTCCCAATCTCTACCAAGCCCTGTGAAGTCCTGAGGACTCTTCTCTCTTTTGGTGCCTCTGCTTTAGTGTTGCTAAAAATTTGTATTTCATAGTCCAAAAATCCCAAAACCTTCAGAATCTGAAGCTTTCTGACCTTTTGAGCACTAACATGACAGCATAAGTGGAAAATTCCATACTTGCCCTCTTGTGACTAGTTGTCAAAACTCAGTTGTACTAGAAATAGTGTATAAAATTACCTTTAGGTTATATTACAGGTGTGTAAGAAACACAAATTAATTTTGTGGTTGGACTTTGGTTTCATCCCAAGATAGCTTACCCGTATGGAGATATTCCAAAATCCAAGAAAATCCAGAATCTGAAACACTGTTAAGCATTTCTAGCAAGCATTTCTAGAAAGTGATGCTCAACCCATAGTAGGAAAGGATGGCATTTGCTATCAGAAAAAGAAGAGGAAGAACTAAGTTATTAGGGCCAAAGAAGTTGGTATCAAGTTAAACACCCACCCACATAATGTCACCTGGAGCTGCAAGTGGCCTCAAGCAGGTATCAGATAAAGACATTTAACAACAGAAGGTATGATCTAAGCTTACTTCAGGTCCAGAAATTAAAGACTATATAATTATGATGTTGCTTCAAAATCCTAGAGACCCTTAAGACCTCCTCCTGATTTGGGCAAAATCTGTGTCCTTCTTCTTCCTTAGCTTTATCTATCATAGAACAATCTTGTTTGTCAACCACTTGTCTTCAGCTCAAGAGAGGTCACGTTGTTCCTTGGCCTGGCAGAACATGTATTGACTCCAAAAAGCTGGGCCGCCCTACAGGTCCTGAAGAGCCACAAAGAAAGCAAAAAGATGGAGCCACTTGGCCACACCATGACGTTACTACCGAGGCTGTAGTGCAGTTTGTTTCTTGACCTAATTACTTAAAATGACCAGCAGAGGGACTGCACAGTGAGGGAGGCCACGGCCAAGGCACTGTAGACTGGGCCGGATGCCTGTTGGCCAGGTCTCTGCTAAGACTGTTACCCTGACTCCACGCCACTCTCAAACAAAGATGTTTCTTTGATCTCTGGTCACTCTCTTTCCATTAGGCACACTCATTAGCCATCTAAAAGCCCACAAGCAACTTAAATCTCTAAGCCTCTTGCTTTTACTGAACTGGATCAGACTACCTCATTGACTCTGGCTTGTTTTTCTTTTTTTTCTTTCAATTTTTTATTTTGAAGGGAATAAAACCAAGGAAAATAAAACAGAATAGAGTCACAATCAAAATAAAAGAATGAATGTGACACAGAACTTCAAAACAAGGTAAAAGAAAATCAGTAATGACTACCATAATGTCTCTTGCTATCTTCAAAATAACTGCCCATATCATCAGACATAATAAAATCAAACAAAACAGAACACAATAAAACCAATCAAAACAGGAACAATGAAAGCAATACAGGATTTCAAAATAAGACTAATAGGAAAACAACGGTTACAATAATGTCTCTTGTTATCTTCAAAGTAGCTGCCTAGACCATTAGATATAATACAATCAAATAAAACAAAATAGAATAAAATCAATCAAAACAAAAACAATGAAAGCAACACAGGGTTTCAAAATAAGATAATATGAAATCAATAATGGTTACTGTAATATATTTTGTTATCTTTGAAATAGCTGCCCATGCCATCAAATATTTATTATTAATCAAACAAAACAGAATAAAACTCAAACTAAACATAACAATGAAAACAATACAGGGTTTCAAAACATGGTAATAGATTAACAATGGCCACTGCCTTCCCTGTTTAGACATTTCCTCCCCTTTCACTTTTCCAATAGCTATTGTAAATTTTGGATCCCACTAACTCCTTTAGTTTTTTATACTATGGAGATAACATGATGTTCACTCATGTAACTCTGAACCCTTTCACCCATGAGCATGGATCTTGAGACCATGATGTGAAATGAAATAAATCACACAAACTTAAATATAGTATGTTTTCTCCTATCTAAGAAACTCTAAAGAGCAAAATAGAAGATAATAGGAAACTAGAGAGAGAGAGATCAAGTTGCATCTATTTACCTACAAGAGCCTCAAGGTTATCTTTCTTTACAGCTGAGCAGTTTTGCACTATGTAGAAATGTCGTATCTTTCTTATCCATTCAGCAGTGGATGGGCAAACTACCCTCACTTTTTTCTGGTTCCCTGTCACATAGAGCAGTGTTTTCTTTCCTTTGACTTTCAGTCTATAAATTTCAAATTAATTGTAGTTCATGTATAAAGCATAATGATGGATCCTGTCTCCTGATCCACTCTGCCTGTTTCTTTTTATTGGTGAACTGAGGCCATCTACATTAATTGTTATGGCCAAACATGCACTGGTTGTCTCTGCCATGTTATTTTCCTGCTGTTGGCTGCCTACTTTTCCCCTCCATTCAACTGTCTGTCCCACTCAGTGATCTCCCTCTGCTACTGTTCCTAGAACTGTAGTGATTTTTTATCTCTCTCTAGAATGTCCTTCAGTATTCTCTGCATAGTTGGTTTGGTAGTCATGAATTTCCTCAGTTGTTCTTTGTTATGGAAGTATCTTGTCTCTCCATTAATTCTGAAAGATAATTTCGGAGGTACATCAATCTGGGTTGAAAATTATTTTCTTTTAGGACTTGAATTACTTTACTCTAAACTCTTCTTGACTTGATGGTTTGTGTTGAGAAGTTTGTCATGATTCTGATGCGTTTTCTTTTGTAAGTGACCTGTTTCTTTTCTCTAACAGCCTTTAATATCCTTTTCCTGTGCTGAATTCCCAGGATCTTGATTATTATATATATTTTTTCTTTTCTTTCCCTCCTAATCCCTACACATTGTGATCCTCCTTCCCATTAGAAAAAGATCTCTCTCTCTCTCTAGTTTACTATTATCTTCTATTTTGCTCTTTAGAGTTTCTTAGATAGGAGAAAACATGCTATATTTAAGTTTGTGTGATTTATTTCATTTCACATCATGGTCTTAAGGTCCATCTATTTTCCTACAAATGACTCAAGTCTATCCTTCTTTATGACAAAGTAGAACACCACATTTTCTTCATCATTCATCTGTTGATGGACATATAGGCTTGCGTCTAAGATTTAGCCATTTTGTTGTGCTGCTGTGAATATGGGTCTGTATATATTGCTGCAATATGGTCTTTAGTTCTTTCAGAAGATGCCTACAAGGAGAATAGCTAGGTCTAATGGAATTTCTGGTTTCGGTTTTTTGAGTAATCTCCATACTGATTATCATAATGGTTGCACTAGTTTACATTCCCAACAACAATGTGGAAAGGTTCCTTTTCCCCTACTGCCTCACCAGCATTGTTATTTTATTTCTTGATGAAGCCATTCTTTCTGGAGAAAGATGGAATTGCAGTGTTGTTTTAATTTGCATTTCTGTAATAACCAGCGATGTCAAACATTTTCTCATACATTCACTAGCCATTTGTACTTCTGAGAAGTGTCTATTCATTTTAGTTGCAGAGTTTTTGGTTGGGTCTTTTATTTTGGACAGAGTCTGATTTCTTGAGGTATTTATATATTGCAAATGTTAGTCCTCAAGTAAGTTGTAGCTGACAATTTTTCCCCCTTTTTGTAATAAATGGTGCTGGGAAAGTTGGTTATCCACATGCAGAAGACTGAATCTAGACCCATATACTGATCTTTCACCATGTAATTAATAAACTCAAACCAAAATGGATCAATGATCTATGTTAAAAACATGAAAATGTTAAAAACAAAAAAATCTGCTGGAAAATAGGTAAAACTCTTTAAAGACACAGGCATGAAGCAGAGACTTTCCGAACAGAATCCCAATGGCACAAGAAAAAGTACCAAGAATCAACAAATGGGATCATATTGAATTAAAAAACCACAAATTTATTGTCTTAGAATTCTGGAGGTCACAGGTTCCAAACAGACTCACTGGGGGAAAACTCAAGGCACGGCTGAGTCCCTTTCTGGAGGCTCTAACACTGACCATTGTCTTGCCTTTCTCAGCTTTCAGAGGGAGCCAAATCCCTGGCTACACCCTTTCCCTCCTCTCCAGCACCAGCAATGTTGCATCCCTCTGATCTTCCTCCATAGCCCACCTCCTCTGACCACAGCCAGAAAAGGTTCTCTCATTGTAAGGACTCACATGATTAGAGTAGGCCTATGTGGATAATCCAAGATGACTTCCGCACCTCAAAGCACCCAATCTTCCCATGTCCAAAGTCCATACAAGGTAACATTTCTGCCTTTGTCTCAGGAGGTTCCTGGTTCTGTGGTCCATCTTCAGCTTCTAGTTCTTCCATTCTGGAGGCCTGTGCAGCTGCAGGACAGGGAGACATCTCAGGAGAAATCAGTCCTATCAGCAATTTGACTCTGGACCATCCAAGTGATAGGTGGATTTTCTTGAGCAGTATTAGGACTCAGAAAAAAAGGTAATTTTGTGAGAGAAAAATAGAAAATAACAATGTGCTTGTGAGCCATGATCCAGAGACCTGACCTTGATACATGAGAAGCCTTTATTCTCAGAGGAAGAGAAAGTAAACTAAAAAAGGAGAAATGATGACTGGAAATATTCCAAATTTAAAGCAAATGATCAGCTTCCAAGTTCAAGAAGTTCAATGACTCCAAAGTACCAGAAACTTGAAGGAATTTATAACAAAACTACTATAACCAAGTTGCTCAAATTCTGATGTGTTTAAAATCTTGAAAGATGACAAAAAAAGGTAACACTTCATAGGTTCTGAGGATTAAGATGTGGACATCTTTTGTGTGTGTGAGAGAGGGAGCTATTATTCAGCCTACCACACAGCCTACAATTAGACTGGCCAGGTGATAAGTGCTGCCAGTGTACAGAATTTTCCACCATCTTCAACATCTTCTCGCCAGCTTGAACCACCCAGTGGTACATGCATCATTGTCCCATCCATAGTAGAATGGATCTAATCATTTTTACCAGTTTTTTACTAATAAAATGCTCCCTGGCAGTGATGAATCATGGCCATGTCATAAATGTCTTAATACAAATGGAGAATCTGTGACATGAAATCCAAAGCCAAAAATGAAGGAACAAAGAACCTGGAAGAATCAAAGACAGTAGGTAAAAAGGTTTAAAAAGGTAAAATTAACATCTTCAGAAACATCTGTCAATCTGCAAAATGAAAAAATGCTTTACAAAAAAGACAAAACTACTCAATTATTTAAAACCACAGTATCAGACATAAGAATTCAGTATGAAGTTTTGGAAGTAAAGGGGAGAATTTTCCCAGAAAGTAAAACAAGGTAAAAATGATGGAAAACTGAAAGGGGATCACAGAGTTAACCTAGGAGGTCCAACATGGGAAAAACAATAGTATCAGAAACAGTGAAAACAAAATTAGTAACAGGCATGTTTCCCAGAGTTGAAGACACATTTTCAGAATGAAAAGGGCACTGAATATCTGGCCAAATAAATAGAAAAATACTTCTATCGTGGCATATATCTAATGAAATGTAAGAACACAAGAGATAAACAATCTCTTAAAAAGTTCTAGGAAAAAAATCAGCATTATATTAGACTTCTCAACAATAGTGGATGCTGGAAAACAAAAGTCTACATATTTTTCTAATCAAGATTCCATAACTAGTGAAATTACCAATAAAATGTGAGTTGAATGAAAAAAACCTAAAAAAATTACCCACAGTCACTCTTTCACACAGGAAACTAATGAGGGATGTGCATATGTATGCAAACGTACATACATGCATACTCACACATACATGCATACACAAAAAGTAGAGAGGGAATGAGAGGATTAAAGCAAGAATGATCCAAGGTCTGGAACTAGATTTACCTAGAAAAGAGCGGGAGTTTTCGGGATGGCAGTAAAGTCAAGTCTCAGGTGGACAGCTTGACCCAGGCAGAGAGTGCCACCAATTCTGGAGGAGACAAAATGCAGACAAGCACCTGCAGAATGGGTCCAAACCTGCTGACCAGAACACTCTAGTTCTGCAGTCAGGATTGGTAGTGAATTGTTAAAGTACATGAGAAATTAATTTTTAAAATGGTAAATGATACATTTCAGAATTTTAAAAATGTTTAAAAAGAAGATGTGAAATTACATGGCCATGTTTGTCAACAACATCTATAGAATTATCAGTACTGATTCTTGATTTAACCAAAAACTATCTAGTAACTGATCGTCTCTGAAAGCACAAAGGAGTAAAGTGGCAAGCTGTGCTCCTCCGGCAACGTGCAGGCATGCTGGCTCGTTGCAAGTTCCAGGGGAGAGTCCACACAGCTCAGGTCTGGTTTATCTGAGCATTACAACAGCTCACAGGAGGCAGATAAATCTCCCTTTACCCTATTTGCTTGTTCCTGTGTCTGAGGAAATAAAAGTGAGGTGAGCCAAAGGCTCAGGGTTCCTTATCAAAGAGACAGGCAACAGCCCCCAGCCCTACTCTTTAAAGTAATTCTGCATCTCTGTTTTTCATCCTTTTTTGCCCTCCAGTTAGTGAAAAACTCATAGGCATTCTGAGCAGGCTTGGCTTCCAACATATATCCAAACTGTGAAGGTTAACAGAGTAGTGTCGCTATGGGTAATGTTAAAAGTTAAATCTTCACTTCCTATAGTAGAAAAGTAAAGCAAAACGAACCAGAAAGTCAAAAAGAAGAAGCAATAGCAGCATTTTAAAATGGAGATAATTAGAAGAGACAGACAAGTTACAAGCCAGAGAACAGAGGCTGTTAGTTATTCCAGGGGTCTGAGGCCTCCAACTTAGTAATCTGCACACACACTTCATTTCACACTGATGGAAATAAAAGCTTAAATTTGAAGAAAAGACAACTCAAATGCCAATCAGATTGATGGGTGGATAAATAAGATGTGATATGTCCACACAACGAACTGTTAACTCAGCCATAAAAAGGAACAAATTGTTGATGCTTACTCCAATGGGGTACTAAGTAAACAAACCCAGATAGAATTGTTTTGTTTTGTTTTAACTTTTGGTACCAGGGATAGAACTTACAATCTCAGGCTTGCCAGGCAGGCACTTATGCCACTGAGCTAAATCCCCAACCCACAAAGCCAGACAAAAATGCTGCATGTTGTATGACTACATTTACATGAAATGTCCAGAATATGTCAAAGTATAGGAAGCAGATTTTACCAGGTGCTAGGAAAGAGGAAATGAAGAGTATCTATTTGATGAGTATAGGATTTCTTTTAGGGATGATTAAAATGTTCTGGAATTAAGCAGTTGTGATGGTTGCACAATACTGGTCTAAAAGCCACTGAATTACACTGTAAAATGTGTACTTCAGCGTACACATTTGATAAACTTTGTGCTATTTGAATTTCACCTCAATAAAAAAAACTGTAACGAATGCTGTAGAATGGATTCTGTATAGAATATATAATCTATTTTAGTTTCTGTTAAATGAGTCATCCACAAGTCTCAGAAACTGACATATGTTCTGCTTTATTAAACACAGGATGGTGAATCAAATCTAAGGTTCTGATGGTTTGTAATTTTTTGTAATTTTGAGCATCTGTCATCATTCTGCATATCAAGATATTTTAGGCACAACAGGCAGAAATGAATTGAGCACTAACCTAGAATTATAAATACAGAATGTTTTTATGTATGCAGTCCCTCAGTAAATGTAACAGAGCTTGCTTTTTTGTCATCTGACACTTTCACTTCAAAATAGAGAAGAGCAGAAAAGCTGGAGTCAGGGTTCTGAGTGTCTTGATAATGAGCTTATTTTGTATTTTGCTTCTTTTTTCCAATTAAAATTAACTTCTCCTTCCTTTGGAACACTCTCTTTCTGCATAAGCAATGTTCGCTATTTTCATTATTTAATTGCTGAAAATTAGGTAAGCTGCCTACAAAGAAGTTGACCACTCAGAGCCAAACAAGAAACAAACCGTGGCCACCCAAACTCACAGTCACATGTGTGTGTTGGCTTCAGAGTTCAACTTTTGTTGTTTTATGTTTTATTTTTTATGGTTTGTTTTGAGTTTTTGTTAGGCACCAAGAAGTTTTTAAAACTCTGTCTCACTTAATGGCTTTTTCAAATCTATCCAAAGCTCTGTGGCTCATAACTCATCTGATTTTCTCATTTATATAGCCTATTTACAATTCAGCCAGAAGGATGTATGTAACAGCAGGATGTCCTTCCTTTAACCTCTATGTAACAACACTCATGTTTTCCTGACAATTTTACTTTTTATGAATTACTCTTTAAGTATCACTTAGAAATGCTAGAAAATATTGCAGCTAAATGTGTAAGCAATTAGGAAAATTTTTTAACACAGAGTTTAGTACTGTAAAGTGTTTACAACTATTATGGTAGCTGTTGTACATGATAAATTTGTTATAAAATTCTGGCACTGAGTGTGCACCTATCTCCTACAGGCACAAATCTTGAAGCCTGGCAGAGACAAGATGACAAGTAATCAAAGGTACAGTGTGCAGAGTGTATCAGGCTGGCAAAAAGCTCAAAGAAGAAAGCCACCACCAGCATCAGCCTTGACACTGAGCACATGCTGGAGCCACGGGGGAGAGTGACCAGGGGTCCCAGGCAGAGGAAGGAAGCCATTCAGTATTCACACATGCTTGAAACGGCAGGGACCTGAAGTGTTCTGAGCAGCCAGCCACTGGGTAAATGCATAACACAGGTGCTGAGAAAGAGTGTGTGACCCAATAGAGGCAGTGGTATAGGCAGGGTGGGAGACTGCAGTGCCCCACCCTTGGCCCACACAGAGGTCACTGGAGGAATAAGGCTGTGTGTGTATTTTACAAAGATACTGGTAGCAATTAAAAAAGCTGGAGTAATGGTGAGGAGTAGGGCCTGGAAGTCATGTCGGAGACTAAAGAGGTAACAGAGAAGGGGTGGATTTGAGAGAGTTCTGGAAAAAGACTGAAGAAATTTACTAGGTGTGGATGTGGAGAGGGAAAATCCATTCTACAGCAGTAGCTTCAGCCGTGGGGTACAGCTGGAAGAATTGGCTTTGGGGAGAAGGTCAAGGGCAGAGCATATTAAAATGAGACAGGTGTGAAAGAGCAGGTGAGGCTCTCTAGGAGCAATGAATATTATGGAAGTCAAATGTTCTGGAAGATATCTGAGGTGAGAGATCTGGTCTGAGGGAAATCAGCACACAAGTAATGTAATTTGAATTAGGAGAATAAATAAAGGTTATTTAGAAAACAACAGATAAAAAAGCAAAAGACAGAGAGATTGCAAGATGGCTGACTAAGTGGTGGCACGGTAAGAGAGCCTCTCTGAGGGAAAAAAAAAAAAAAAAACAACTCAGATGCTGGAATCTGGCAACGTGGAGAAAGCCAGACAAAGGGAGAGGAATTCTCATGACCCAGGAAGAAACTGAGGAAAGAGAAGAAGAAAAAAAAGAGAAAAAAGAAAGAAGAAGAAGAAGCATAGATAGAGGATGGAACTGGGAAAGCCCTGATTGCTGTACTGGCATATCTTAGAGTCAGGTGACTTCACGATCAAGCTCAGATCATGGCCCTGCCGAGGGCAAGGGTTGATGAGCTCCAGACCCTCAGCAGGAGGAGGCGCTGAGGCGGGGAGTGGAGACAGCCAGTTGCGCTGGGTGAACTTTGGTGAGTGATGGGAACTGGATTCCCCAAGTTGGGAGGACTGGCTGGGCCACATTTTGGAGTTGGGCAGGGCTGGCTTGAATCAAAACCCGAGGCAGCTCCACTGATGACTCCTAGTCCAAAGCAGATTGGTGGGATCAGCTCGGGCAGGGCCACGCCCCTGGTTGAAACCCAATAGCCAGGGATGAGGCTTTTCTGGGCCTGTGGCATCCCCAGGGAACACACAAACCTGTTGAAGCATAAATTGGTTGACTGGCGTAGGGGGAGGAGCTAGCTCTCAGCGTGCAATCGCAGATCTGCAGCGGACTGGGGGGAGGTACTTCCCTAGAAAATGCGCTGCAGAAAAACTGTAAGCAAAAGGAAAGGCCCAGAGACCTCCACCACCCACCTGTCTAGGGAGGGGGCCGAAAACATGACAAGACAGAGAAAGAGCAAAAGGTCCCAACTGCAGAACCAGGGAAAGTGAGCTCAACAGAGGTAAATGCAGAGGAGGTTGAGAGCAGCAAACCTGTAATGTCAGAGACAGTCTCATTGGAAATAAAGAAATACATCTGTGACCTCATCATCGAATTTAAATCTGAAATTCTAACTTGGGTGAAGCAAGATATAAAAAGATTAATAAAAGAAGTCCTGGATAATCCTCAAGTAGACACAAATGAAAGAATAGAGGAACCCAGAGAAAGAAAAGAAGCCTTTGATGAAGAATATAAACAAAACCTAGAATATATGAAATAGATTCAAAGAGAATATCAGGAAATTAAAAACTCCATTGAAACCTGGCAAAACCTTTTAACAGAAACTAAAGACAAACTTTCAAAACTTGTAGATAGATTTGCAAAGTATGATCGTGAAAGGAAGGATCTCTTAAAAATAACAAGGAACCAGGAAGCAATGATACAAAGACTAGAAGATGACAAGAGGATTTATAACCTAAGAATAAAATATGTGAATGAAGATGCAGCAACAAATACAAATGAAGTAAAAAGTCTATTCACAGAAATAATTAAGGAAAACTTCCCAAACATAGGTAACGGAAGTGAAGTTCAGATAAATGAGGCATACAGAACTCCAGCCTGCTACAACCAAAACAGATCTACACCCAGACATATAATAATCAGGATCCCAGAAATCCATCACAAGAACAGAATATTAAAAGCGGTCAGAGAAAAGAAACAGATTACCTATAAAGGAAATCTCATCAAAATCACAGCAGACTTCTCAATGCAAACCATCAAATCAAGAAGAGCTTGGAGCGAAATATTCCAAACCCTGAAAACAAATAACCTCCAACCCAGAATGATGTACCCTGCAAAACTGTCTCTCAAAATTAATGGAGAGGCAAGATATTTCCACAACAAAGAGGAACTGGGGGAGTTTGTGACCACCAAGCCAACTCTGCAAAGAATACTGAAGGACATTCTAGAGAGAGAGAAGAAAATCACCAGGGTTCCAGGAATAATGGCAGAAAGGCCTCAAAGAAAAGGGCAGACAGTGGAATGAAGGAGAAAAGTAAACAAATAACAACAGAAAAATAGCATGGCAGAGATAAGACAGAGAAGATTGGTTATATCACTGTTTTGTCTCAACTGATTTTATTTCAATCTGGTATGCTGAGAGTGGACTGATTTTATTTGAATCTGGTATGCTGAGAGTGTCGAGTCTGAGGTAGGGGCAACTACTCTGAAGATGACAGGATTCAATAGGATACCCATTCTGGTTTGATTGTTAATTGCCTTTGAAGTCCTATAATGTCTCCAATGTTTAGATTTTATTAACAGTGTAATGCAATGCTAATTTTATACTATATTTGACGATATAGACAATTTTATTGAAAATAACAAGAGACATCATAGTGACTACCATAGATCACCTAGTGTTGTGTTTTTATATGTTCTTTTCATTTTGTGTTTCTCTAGGAATTTGTATTGCTGACTTGTTTTGATTGGTTTCTCCCTCTAATACAGAAAGGCTAGGTATATGTGTAGAGACTTATACATGTGTAAAACTTCTAAGTAGTTTATGAGAATGGATTATAGTTATTGTAAATTAAAAAAAAGGAAAAGAGAGTATTCTAAAGGATGTAACTGCATGTATGTTTGAGTGTGTGGAATTAATAACTATGTTGCTAAAGTTTTAGTTGGATGGATGAACAAAACTGACTGCAGTCTCACTGTTTGGATGTCCACTTTGTGGACTTTACTTTTGTAACTTGAACAACTGCATCTAAGAGGAAAGTATGTAATTATCAACTAGTGATTTCTTACTGGTTACTATTTTGTTTTGTTTTTGAGATTTTGTATTGTTTCTACCCTCTTTCTGTTTCAAAATTTTTCTTTAAATAAAAAAAATTTTTAAAAAAAGCAAGAGGAGGAAAAGAAAGTGCTCTAAAAGAGATAACTGTATGTATACTTAAGTGTGTAGGATTGATAACCATGTTACTAAGTTTTTGTTGGATTGGTGAACAGAACTGTTTGCAGCCTCACTGAATGTCCACCTTGTATGCTTTAATTTTGTAACTTGAACAACTATATCCAAGAAGACAATATGTAATGCATCAAACAGTGATTTCTTACTGTTTATTTTTTTTGAAATTCTGTATTGTTTCTACCTTTTTTTGTTTTGCTTCCCCACCTCTTTAAATAAAATTAAAAAAAAAAGCAAAAGACAGAATCTTGGGGAAACAATAACCAAAGGAAAGAAAAAGACATGATCCTAATTCTCACTTGATTTGCATGACAGCATGATGGTTTGGCTATAAATTCCACATTTTGGCCCCGAGGTATAAAGAGCTTTCTCAGAGACATTTTCAGCTGCATGATGAGAAGGCAGGAAGCAGGGATGAAAAGAGCGGAAAAACTCTGCTAGGTGTGGCAGACATCCTGGATTGTTAGGCCAGAGAAAACAGGACAAGGCCTAAATTCCCATCAGGTATCCCTTCCATTTTCCAGTTGTAAAAGACATAACTGTTGGCTACATCAGCACTTCTGGCAGAGTGCCATTTACAAGCTGGGAGGCAGAGGGCCAGTACGGATCTTTTTTTTTTTTTTTTTTTGGTACCGGGGATCAAACTCACTACCTCGCGCTTGCTAGGCAGGTGCTTAAGCCACCAAGCTAAATCCCCAGCCTGGACAGGACGTTCTTAACAGTTTGCTTTTCCTTGTAGACCTACAGAACTCTCAGCATTATTACCCAACTGTCTTAATTACTTTCTGATGGCTAAGACAAAATACCCAACACCTAAAATTCAAGGAGGAAAGTTTATTTTAGCTCACTGTTTGTAGAGGTTTCAGTTCAAAATTTAGCTGGTCTCAGAGCAGGTGGTATGGAGGGGACACTTAATTATTCATGGCAAGCAGAGGGAAGCAAAGGAGAAGACAGCAAGCAGAGAAGTAGGGAAGCAGCAAGTGACAGTAAGGATTTGATAGCATCCCTCTTTTTTGTCCCTTATATTCTATCCAGGCTACCCTTAGGGGAATGTGGTGGGTAGCACACATACTTAGGATGAGGCACCCTTAATTCCCAGCATTAAACCAAGAATCAATACCAACATTGTATCTGTAATCCCAGCATCACACACTCTGGATCCAGCCACCTCCTCGGAAAAGCTCCACCTGTGACCATATAAGGTTCTGGAGGGACATCTAGACACAAGTCATAACACCATCTAAGGACTTTAATAAGATGGGGAAATTTAGGATGATAGTTCAAGTAGCAACTCCTGCTTTCTGAACCGAACTGAACTCTAGCAACTGAGTTCTATCCTAGACTCTACAATCCAGTTTTCTGTACCACTTGTCCTTCCATGTTTTGTTGGATTTCATTTCCAGTCCACTTGTATCTAACCACAGAATGGGCTCTGTGGCAAGCTAGGTGAGGAGAGTACCCTCAGCGGAGCTGACGATGAATTTCTTCAAGCAAACAGGCCCTCCTCCCTCACTGCTCCTTTCACATCATCTCAGGTGGTCTTCAGTTTTGCCTGATTTTTTTCTTAGGTATCTGTCACCAGAACAAAAGTCTCCATAAGTTCTATACAATTCATCTAAAATATAACCACAGAAATATACTAATAATTAATCATTGTTTTTATTACAACACATGTAATTCAGGGCAATGCAACTCAATCCTATGGAAGAAAAACCACCATAGGAATTTTGTTTTGTATTTCTTAGTTCTTATCTGTGGCCCTAAGATCATTAACATGCATTTTCTTTCATCAGTTGGCTGCATGATGCTCTTCCCCAACCATTATAACCGATTTCAGATGGTGCTAGAAAATTATATTGACTCTGAACACCAAAAGAAATCAGTCATCCTCTAAGGGGTCACAGGAGGTCGTGAGGGTCAGAGTAGGTCAAAGCTGAATAGGTTTGTCGTAGTTTGTCCCTTTAACATAGGCAGGATGAGGTCTACATAAAGGCTAAGTGCTACAGAAGGTTTAGTAGACAAACAAGTATTGTATACAATTCTATTACAGAGGCACTGCACGTAATTCATTTTTTATACATAAAATGCAAGGGGTGGATCAGTTACACCATGAGGTAGGTTCTCCTGGCTGTTTTTAATTTTGGTTTTGAATTCTTCATTTTCTTACTCTTGGTAGCGCAGGTGGTCTCCCCCAAGAACACTGATTTCAAATGGTGCTAGACAATCACTATTTAAATCTAAACCACCATATGAAACCAGCTTCCTGAAGAAGCTTTATGATCTGTTTTCTCTTCAAGAAGTTCTTATTATAAACACAATACCACCTAGAAAGGAAAAGGGTGCAACCTGGCTCCGCACTGTTCACTGAGTGGGCTAAGCAGTGCTTTATCAAACATTACCAGTTCATATCCCAGTGCCATTTGCTCTGGTGTTGAGGTAGGGGAAGAGAAGCCTGCAACTGTTCTTGAGCTGCTCAAAAAGGTTTGGTTTTATCACCTGTCAATAATGGTGCATTCTACCCTTCAGGTGGGAAGTCAAGGAAGACCTTTTATTGGAGTAAAGAGCCACAGGAAGAGAACCAGAGCTCATCCTGTAGTCAGAGAACAAGGGAGACGTGTGATAACTGCAAAGCAATGCTGAAGAACCTTAGAAAGGACATACAAACAGCACACACTCAGCCAGGCCCCCAAGTGAAGCTGAAAGAAACACTTTTCTAAACCCAGGACTTTTATTTTGAGGTAATTTTCTTTGATTCAAGGATTACTGTGATTTTGGGATCCAAGGAAGACAGTGGACTGGATCAGAGTGCAAAGTAAGACACTGATGTTTTATTTTTTTTTTTCCAGAATGGAATTTTCAGTGGCATCTAACTATTACTACTACCACTACTGTTGTTGTTGTTATTGGTGGTAGTGATATTGCGGATTGAACCCAGAGTTTTCATACTGAGCAACATCCTCAGCCCATTTTATTAATTTTTAGACAGGGCCTTGCTAAGTTGCTTCAGAGGGGCAGACACAAATTTTCTAACTTATCTCTAAGTATTAACCAACATCAATATCGTGACTGTTAATTTTCTTTTAACATCAGTAAAGGACACCGCTGTTAGTCCCCTTTAAAATATTGTTCCTCACTTTTAACATGCACCATTTTTACCACTTTCTGAAGGAGTTCTGGAAGTCTCTGTCATGCGTGTTTTTATGAAGTATGATGTAAAATATGGTGAACTATGCTGCCAAATGCAGCAAGGCGGGTTCATAGCAACATTACAGTTTTAAAGGGGCTAGAATGATGGGGTATGTGTATTGGAAGGAGGGGACAAATTCTTAAGAGGACTAATGACAATATGTCTTTTACTGTAGTACATTTAAAAAATTTGAACATCCACTATATATTTTGATCACCTCTGTATGCTTCTTAAAATTTATCAGAGTAACACCAAGTGTATTTTTTTGCATCTCCATCTGTTTGTATTAATCTAGTTTGACAAGGCATTTTCAGCAAACCATTAATGCAAACATCATTTAGTATGCTTTTCCACATTTTTCAAGTCCCTGGGGATGACTTGGGATGCTGAGTTAAGCGGCTATAAAGTTACTTAAACACACTGAGACAGAGATCTTTGGTTTGGGGCCCTGCTTCCTAAAAACGGGTCTGCATAGGGAGACCAAGTTAAAAGAAGAATCTGAGTTGTTCTCTAGAAGGGAAATGGAAAAACCAACTAACAAATTAATAGAAACTCATCCATTCTCTTTCCAGGACATGCATAGGAGAATAAAGTGACATCAAGAGATATGGCATTACTTACTGAGTCTCATTACTTAAAGGACAGCCCTGCTAAATAGGAGTGCCTGATGCAATAAGCGTAAGTAGCTTCCCATTCCTCCCCATACTCTACATTTCCAACAATCAACTTTCAGGTCAGGACATAGTAAGACTGAATTTCTGTAATTCAGGATGTTCCTATTTTTAACCAGCAACAACTTTAAGGTTTTGCAACATTTGAAACGAGTAAAAACTCTTTCTTACATAGAATAAACCCTAAAAATTGCAGAATCTCCATCCCCAGCATTAATCATCTTCCAAGAACAGAATCCTCCTTACTATCTCTTGGCCCACAGGCCACAAGACCATGTCTCCATTTCAAAACACAGTCTGTATTTGCCTATTTTTCAGCAAGCTGCCCTTCTTAGCATTTTTTCTTCTGAGAATAAGCTGCAGCTGGGATGTGAGTCAATAACCCACAGCAGGACTCCCGGATGGCAAAGCCCAACAGTGGACCTGCGTCATCTCCCTTGATGCGAAAGGCCTGCCCATTCATTCTTGTGAGAGCAAACTGGATTAAGGTTACTTCCCTGAGGGCTTGGGACTTCACAGAGAGCTATGTTTACCTCTTTAAAACACAGTTTCAAAATGTGAGGGACACTGGGACACAACAGTCCTAATTTGAGTATTCAGGTCAGACTAAGATACAACTGTCACTGCTATAGCAATGGATCATTCAGCCACAAATGTGTGATATGCCTACCTGGATATCTTCAGCAAACAGGAACATCTGGCTGTGCTGCTTACTAGCTATATGATCCTGAAGTAATCACTTAATTTCTTTGATCCTCTGTGTCCCAGTGTTGGGAATGGAGGTACAAAGCCCCTATACTGTAGTGGTTGGCAGGGTTGTGCATAGTGCAATATATGAAACAGTTGGTGATTTTTAAAGCATGATAAAGTGTTTAGGATTCTATTAGATAAGTCCAAATTTGAGTGTATTCTCAGGGTGAAGGCCAAAGTGAGAAGTAGATGGGAAAGGCACTCTAAAAAATGATCATAGCTTCCATTTTTAGAATCCTATTCTGTGAAAAAAAATGCTATGCTATGTGCTTTGAGTACATTTTCTCAACATTCACAATTACCTAAACAAGGTTAGTGTATCCAGATGGGAGATGAAGGAAGAGAGGGCATGTGTTTTTGCTTTTTGTCTCACAGCTCTTAAGTGGCAGGACTGCAGCTCAAATCCTGACCTTGCCTGATCCGGACTGAGCCCAGGCTGATAGCCACCACTTTCTGCTGTTGGGTACTTTATAAAAACTTAACAGCTCATCTTCACGTGGCCACAATCAGCACCCAGAGATTGGTATTTCACCAGTAAGCATTTAAGCAAACTATTAACACCAGCACTGGTGCTGATTAGCAGAAGCAGAACCTAAAGAGACACCAAGAAGAGAAGAAAACTTGGAAATCTGTGAGATCTGGCGCACACTGAATGGTCAGAAACCTGAGACACTCAGCTACATTTCTTACTTGCATTGTGATCTTAACCACTTCCACCCTCCCCAAAGCCTTGGTTCTCCACTAACCAAAGAAAGTAAAGTTCAAAGAGCACTGTGAGTGTTCCCACAGATCATGCAAGGTGCTGAAATACAGTCTCTATGACTTAGCATGGCAGTTTATCCTCCTAAATTTCCCATTCCTATGAGGCAGACTTCTAGTGAGAGAGGGAAAAGGCAGACTTCTGGAGCCAGAGCTCCCTGAACAACCCTGGGTAAGTGTTACCTTTCTGTGCCTCAGCCTCCTTATCTGTAAAGTGAAGATTACAGTAAAGGTTGCTGTGAGGATTAAGCCAGGTAAATAAAACAATATCTTGATTTAAACAATCAGTACATGGTAGCAGGATAACAAAAATAATACATTACTTTTTCCTTCTGTGCATGGTAAAAGGTCTGCCACAATTTGCAAGTGGAAAGGTCTCTCTAGTCTGTACCTATTCCAGCCAGGGTAGCTGACTGCCAAGGTGTCTGACTAAAATTAACATCTAAAGAGACACCATCCCAATGCTGTCTCCACCTCCTGAAATGAGAACCTTTTACATTTTCTCCTGTTTCCCCATTCTAAGACCTGCATGTAGGACTTTTACCACTGCTTTTAAATAGGAGTCTGTGTTGTAGACTTTCACTGGTGGTAAACTAGAGAGTTGGAAGTTTAAGAGGAGGAGAGAGTGAACAGAGATGATCATTTTAAAAACTGTATTGGGGTATCATTCAGAAACAAAATATGACAAAACTCCTTTAAGGGTAGTTGTGAGCACAAGCCTCTACTTACATAGCATGGGTGTAAATGCAATCTGTTGGCAGTGATTTTCTGGGTGCAGAAATCCTCTGGAGAAAAAAAGTTCAGAAAAGCAGCACCTGGAATGTAAATGATAGCATGAACCCCTGGAACATCTTCCAAAGCAACAGCAAAAGTGGAAGTCAGTGGTTTTTCTTCAGCATGTTATTATCCACCAGTGTCATCAACCAATGCACTTTTTAAAACGACAAATCTTAGGCATCTTCTTCTTCCTGCCTAAGATACTTAAGTTGGGAAAGTTCCTGTATAGTGGGCAACATTTACCTCTTGTGCCTGTGTTCACTCTGTACCAGAGAGAATGCAAGGTACAGCCGTTGCTAAGGAAACTGCCCGCTGTTGTGTAAGGAAACACAAGGCTATGAGATTACCAGACTGGCAAGGTTTGCTAGGTAAGATGTCTTAGGAAAAAAAAGTCTGGTATAAAACCTATAGATCCAATCGCAGCAGAAACACAGGAAAGCAGCCTATGATAAGAGGAGGTTTCTATTTTCAAAACTGACTTTGTAGCTTCCTGTTTTAGCAGTACGGACTGCAGAAGGCCCAAAGAGGGTCGCTCCCCCGCACAAGTACCATCTTCCTCAACTGCTTCAGAATCAGGTGGAGGGAAATTTGGAATTGAAACCACATTACACTCTCTCCTCCTCAGTCTAACTTTAAAGCTGGAATGCATCTTTCACATCACAAGAGAGGAAGCCAGTATGCTGAGGTCTTTATTTTCTCAAAGCAGATCGTGCAAGTCAACACTTCAGTCATCTTGTGACGTGAGCTACCATAGCAACTCCATTTTATAGCAACTCGGAGTGCCTGCACAGTAGCTCCAAAGAGGGCATCTCATAAAGGTCAAAAAACTGCCGTTTTACCCAACCAGAGGCTGAGTGACTCAGCAGTCTCATGAAGAACTCTCAGTCCCGTCATGTTACCACCTACTGCAATTGCTAAGCTAATGATTAAAACGCTGCTGGGACCCTAACAGAGCATGCCCACTACTAGCTAGTGGGGATGCTGTAGGGTCCAGGAACGTGGGTTGAAATGGATTGGTGAAAAGGATGAACTATGGTTGACAGGCATAACCTTTAAAGCAAATACTACTTAACACATTCTTTGATGCCCAGAAAACTCAAGCAACTGAAATGACATTCAAACAGAAATGTAATATGCTGAAGAGGTTCTTGAGAACTTGGGTTAAAATCCACAAGGGTAATGTCAAATTTTAAAAACAAAATGAGGAGGAAAAGTTGTCCTTTTATTTACTAATGTCTTAGAACAGGAAAAGTAAATCTCATAAAACAATCATGCAAATAAGTACAGTACAAATCAGGGTAAATAGGAAATGCAAACCAATGTGGAGCTATTAAGTCATATGGGACTTGGTAGTGTTAACACATTATTACAAAATAATAGCATGTTCCCAAAACCATCTGATCACAAAAATCAGGAAAGGGACCAAACTCTCATTTTTCAACAACGAGGTTTCTGTCAGCTTGTGAGGAACCCCAGTCTGCTGCTGTCTAGAAGCTTCTAGTCTTTAGAAAGTGGCTTGTTCCACTGAAGCTCTCAGAAAGGCCTCCACACTGAACCTATTCCTTAAAAGTGATGACAGAAACCTAAGTATGGAGTGTGTGCTCTAAGTCTCTGCCACTCACCTAGGGAACCTGGTAAACACTACACCCACACTCGGATATCTGCATAGAAGTCAGTGACAAATGTCCTGAAGACTTCTGCTGGCACCTCTTTCTCCTGATGAGTCTGTGGCTTCCACAGCAGTGCTTGGAGGCTCTAATCTAAGGGCAGAACCAAGGCCAAGTCACCATTCCTATATTGGAAGACAGCAATGAGTACAGCCCAGCCAGGAGGTTTAATGGCATTCCAGCTCCCTCTGTCAAGAAGCCATGGTCAATGTACCCTGTAACAGGTGGCCACCAGAGGACCTCTTCTTAGGTGCACAATAAACTCTGGAACCTTTGTAGACTTTGAGGTGTTTGTTTTTAGTGATTCTGTAGTTTGAACTCACAGTCTTCACACTGAGCTTCATCCCCAGCCTTTTCTTTGAGACAAAGCCTTGCTGAATCAGCTACCTACACTGGATTCAAACTTGCAAGCCTCCTGCCAGAGCCTCCAGAGCACTGGGATTACAGGCATGTGCCACCATGCCTGGCTTACCTCTGCCCATCTCTGCTAAGACTCCAATCTACAAATAAGTATCTTTCCCTTACATTTGTCCTTCCTCATGAGTGAATGTACTCATATACTGCCCTTCACTGTTGAGTGCTCCTAAGTAATCTCCCATTTTAATGGCACCTTTTCAACTAGGATTAGAAAGACAAACAATAAGCTTTGTGATCAGAAAGAACTGGACCTCAAATTCTCCTCTGCAACTTCTTACTCAGCCTTGGCCAAGCTACTTAATCCTTTCTGGGCTTTAGTTTTTCTATGCATAAAGTGGAAAGATTCTCAGAGTTATTGTAAAAACATAATGAAAAACAAAAATCAGGTGGTAGTCAAAAGATTTTCATTAAATATTACCCCCCCAAGCCATGTTCCTCCTCAAGAGCATGGCATATCTAACATTTTGGATAGATGGTCTCTATGGTCAATATATTAAAAGTGATGTGAAAGAGTAAAGATTGGGCATCAGGGAAGAGATGGGTGGGTTCAAGGCAGTGATGACAAACCTTTTAGAGAGGAGTGCCCAAACTGAAGTCCCAAATCCACTGGTTTATTGCAAAGTACCAACACTGCAATTCAACCTGAATATCAAGGTTTTCATTTAGAAAAAAAAACCTCATACATTAACATATTTTGTCTTAAAAGAAAAATAATATGCATGACATAGTTTTACCACTACTGGTTTAGGGATTTCTCTAGACAGAAAGGGCAGGCCAAAGACTGTCAGAATAAGGCATCAAGAGTCAAGGAAATGATTGGCAAGATCTGAAACTGGCATCACATTAATCCAACCATCTATTCACTTATTCCCACTGACTCACTGCATTTATAATACACTAGAAGCCATAGGTGGTCAGAGGACAAGAGAGCAAACTGGAGAGATGGGTCAGTGTAAGTAAATGTATTAGACAACGACAGAGCAGCAGGTGCCCAATGCAAACACAGTGCAACAGAAGGTGCCAGTGCCCATGAGGCAGGTACACAAGCGAGCACAGTATATCTTTTGTGGACAGATGAGCCAACAGCAGTATGGGAGAGCCACAAGCCACTTTTCCACATAATTGAGCCCAGAGCCCAGCACTGTGCTGGACACAGCTAGAAAAATACCTTGGGTACGTTTGTATGTGATACTATAACCTAACTGTGGAATGAAATTTACTGCAGAGGAATGAAAAACAAGTACTGGAGAGTATCACATTGGTGAAGAGCACAACAGTCAGGGACTTGATGGGATGGGATGAGCCTGGGGTGGGCTGGGGATGAGGCAGGAGATGCTTCTCAGAGCACAAGATGGGCTCCCCAGAGGCAGCCTAGGCATGTGGGACAAGGAGGGGACAGCATACAAGCAAAGATCACGGGGAATGGGGAAGCTGTCACTGCTTTGGGAAGTCAGGCTACAAGAGATCTAAGATGACAAGGGACAAGAAGGGTGGGAGGACAGGCCTCACTCCAGGGTGAAAGTGAGCTGAGGGCAGGGTGGGAAGGGTGAGAAGAAACACGCACCTTAAACAGATGGTTGTGAGGATCCAGTCTGGGGAAGTACTGTGCCGAGACTAATGACTGAGTGATAACCAGTGCCAGCTCCCATGGAGTCCACAGGGCAGCAGGGAATGCTGACCATCAATACAATGGATGAACATTTGGATGAAGGAGCCACAGCAGGGGAGCAGCCTCTGGGATCAGTGCTTTCCTCAGCACTTGCTGTTCTCTGCTGCCACAGAGGAAACAGGGTGGCTGAGATCTCCTCTTTCAGGACACTCTAAAATATAGGCTATCTGTAGGTGCTTATTTATCCAGCATGAGGTTTTGTCTGGAGATGGGGAACAGATTATTTGACCCTTCATAAATGCACTTCTGCTCAACATGAGTCCCCTTTCAACTCCTTTAGAAGGCAAAACGCAGACAATCATACTCACACTGAAGATGAATCACATAGAGATTCTCAAAGCACAGTGAAGACACAAGGAGCTTTTCCTTTTAACTGCTTAAGGGTGTAGGAAATGTGGCCTAATGGAATAGCAGAGGATGGGGAAGAGGCAAGGGTTTAGGAGCATTCTCAGCACAGAGGCACTGGTAAGGCTCTAGACCCAAGAGAAACAGCAAGGGGTGGGGAGGATCTCCTTCAACACGAGTTATAAAAAACCCTAAGAAAACAATATGTGCTGCTTTCTATTCCACTTTCTCAGCTTACTGCATGGTTTTCTGTGAGGAAAATTTTACCCATGGCTTAAATTTGAAATATTTGTTAGCTTGTACTTTTTGACTCGTTTTTTTTTTTTTAAACTAGGGATTGAACTCACAACCTCGCGCTTGCCAGGCAGGCACTTAAGCCACTGAGCTAAATCCCTGGCTAGCTTGTACTTTTTAACTTATACACAGATCTAACAAAGTACTAAGACGACAAAAGCAAGGTAGTGTTCAGTTAAAACACCACCAGCCCTATGACTCTCCATTTCACTCCTGTGAGGAGAAGACATACTCATGCAGACAACACAGGAAGATGCCTGCCTCAACGAAGAAAGGATTTAGGAAAGGCCTTCGACATTATGGACACATTTATGGTTCTAATCTAGCCAAGTTTTTCCACTTAAGACAATTAGTATCTCTCTGAAATAATCTCCTGTGTTAGAAATGAAAGAAAACACAGATGCCAAGGGAGGGTATTGTTGTCTTTAAAATCAGGCAAGAAGCTAAACAATGTAATTTTTCCCTCATCTTTGTTTCCATGAACTGGGAGGAGGGGGAAACAGGTATTGCCAGGACTAAGGACCAGTTCCTCCAATAAAAGACCAGTTGATGATACTTACAACATGGGTTTACACTCCCAGAGGAAAACAGGCTTTGGAATAATCACACCATCCAAATGACAAAGCAATGGATGACAGCTGCTTAAATATCACCTGGATAGGATTTATTTCTCAGCAGGCCTTCCAGGCCTGAGAGATCTAGGTAAAAATCTCATGTGTCTTTTTCTCCATACAGAAATTAGTGTATCTTAGAGAATTAGTTATGCAAATAAAGGCGGCACTTTCATCTTGTGTGCTCATGGAGGAAGCTCCTGCAGTGTCAGTGTGTGGTGGGTTCCGAGCACCTGTTTGCATCCTGTCTTGGGGACGTTGTGCTTGACGGGTCTCTGGCTGCGGTGGACAGCACAAGATCTGGGGGAGAATTCTAACTGGCTGTGGGAATCCTGGCATAGCAGGGGCAGTTGGTCTCTGCCAGGCGTACAAGGAAATGAGTCCCTCCCGAGAAGCTCACGATCCCCCAAGGTCCTGGGAGAGCAGGGAAGGGCAAGTCAATTGGTCTTCCCAAGCCCTCCTCCTCCAGCTGCTCCAACTTTTCCAACTGACTGTGCCATTTTCCCCCTTGCTGTCTTCCAAGAGGCATTTTTAAGAACCCAGAGCATCCTCTAAATATTGCATTTACTCAGTGCCCCACAGAGTACAGCATGTTCTCATAGCATTGCTCAATTCTTTCTCCTGTGGTAAGGATTCAAAGCTTATTTTATTAAGAACTCGTGTGGCATAACTTAACTTTCATCCAAAACAAAACAAAACAAAATAAAAAAAGGTATGTCAAGTCTCTCATTTTGGCATAGATATGTCCTTATGCTTGTTTCTATACAGGAGCTAATAAATTCATAACACACTGACACAAAAGAGGTTTTGAAGAAGCTTCCAATGACACATCACTGATTTGTTTCATTTTATAAAAATGAGGTTTTCCTTTCTGCCCTCAGTAATTTTCTAAACATTCCTCAAAGGGCAAGCTGCCTCCTTCAGCAGGGAGGCCAAGGACACTCCAGCACCTCCTCCCAAGGCCTGAACTGGAGCTGTGTGGTGCAGAGGAAGGAGTCCTGGGCTCTGGCCCAGACGCCTGGCTCAGGCCTGCCTCGCTTTCCAGCATTGTGACCTCTGGCAGACCAAAGTCTCCCTGGTGCTGTCTCCTCATGTCTGAAATAAGCAAGCCATACTTGAGAGAGTTTTCCTTGTGCTCTAAAGTAAGACGATTCCAAAATGTGATACTCAGTTTGAGGCTGGTTTTGGCTCTGGACCTCACCTTAAAGGGTTTTCGCCATAAGCCCATGTGTGGAAAGCAGCCCTGCCAAAAAAGGAACATTTTGAATCACTCGAAACCATTAAGAATGTTGGCGCTGACTTCAGAAAGGCAGGATAAACACACCCGTGCCCAGCGGGAATGCGTTACTGGACTCTGCCTTTTTAACTCATTGGTGCCCGAGTGCTGCCCATGGTCCTCCGGAGGCTGCCCTGGTAATGTCCTGTCAGGCCCGGTATGCAGCTTTCTCAAAAGCAGAGGGCGCCTGGTGCAGAGTCCAATGCTCATCAATCTCTCCATGTTGTCAACATGCCAGACTGACTTTTGTGTGACCACTATCTCCCTAGAGGTTACAAAACGAAGAATATAAAGCTTTCTTTAATGTCTTTTTGCCCGAAAACATACTCCTTAATCCAGTGAGTCTATAGATTCTTTTAACTAGAGTGGATTCTAGAATTGTCCTGCCTGTAACTTCTAAAAGTGTTTTAATTTTGCTTTTACTAATCTGAAATCATAAAAGAAATAGGAAACAGGATTTGATTCTGGATTACACAATTTGCCCGAGTTCTTCTGCCTTAGAAGCACTAGAAAATCTTTTTGATAGTCTTTATTTTTTATACATATTCATGTCAAGGAAACAGAAAAATAGAGTAGTAAACCCCAACTTCTGGGTAACAGTTTACAGCATATATTTGCTGTGTCATAGTTTATGGCACATATTTACAACTAAGTACTTTATAGCGTATGTTTGCAACTAAGTTCTGTACTTGAGCTCAATGGACTTGCTGAAAGTCCTGGCAAGGCCGGGGGGAGACCCCTGAGTGTGTGTAGGGCTGTACAGAATTAACTGGGCATATAATGTATGCAGTCAAAAAACTAGTAACTTGTTTTTTCTCATTTTCTAAGTTTAAAAAGCCCATACTTGGAAAGCAGGAGACATGGCACTGTTTTCCCTCATTTTGAACGTTCCCAGGGATGACAACGCAGCTAATCACATAAAACATTTGTATTCAGGAAACTGTCACCAGACATTTTTATGGCTTCATTAGAAATGAGTAAGCTGGTAGTATTTCCTAAGGATTACTATTCACTTGTGAAATGTAGAGAGCTTTTTGTTTTGTTTTGTTTTGTTTTTTGGAAAATCCTGATCAGCTGAAATGACTGGGTGGTCAGACTTACACGTTCTCTTTTGCTGCTTGATAAAGGCTCATTTTTCTTGGGCTAAGAAAGATGTTACGGTCAACTTGCTGTCTCAGACTGATATCATCTCTATTCACTGGTGAAGTGAATAAGCTAGATATGTTTTTGTGTTTAAAAAAAATAACACTTCCTTTCAAAAGCAACACTATATTTTTCTCTTGGAATGGGCAAAAACAAACAAACAAAAAGTAATTAAAAAATACCCATCCATGTGCCTATAAATCAAAAATTTTCAAAAATAACCCAAATCCTATTTTCACATTTCCTAGACTACCAATGGCTTATACATCTCTCCATGTCATGTTATCCCTTAAGCTCTCTTAATTCACAAGTTCAACGGTATTACACAACATTTTAAAACTCCCTTTGTTTCCATTTTTAAAGGGTAAACTGTAAGTAGATAATTTTGGTGTACTGAAATAAAATGATGGACTATAGCCCATAACTGTAATTGTGGGAAAAACTTCTTTGTGCTTGGCTAGAAACCCGTGTTTCCTTTGCTCTCTGCACCACACTGAAAGGGCCCTCACAGGCGCAGAGGCTGGGGAGAGGCCCCCTCATTCCTGGCTGGTCCCAGTTTGCCTAGGATGGCCTGGCCAGGGCACTGGTCCCAGGGCAGTGACTCAGCTCAGAAGGACCACCTGCTGCGTGGGTGTTGCTGCCTTCTGGGTCACCACAGTCACGGGGGCAGAGGGACCCAAAGGATCAGAGAACAGCTCAGAGCTGGGTCAAGGGCAGTGCCAGGGGGAAAACCTTTATTTACAAAAGGAAAGAGCTGGGCCTCAGAGTTCAGCACCACCACAGGGGGCCCTTCCCACCTGGATCCTAAGCTACTGGGTTTATCCTAAGAGCCCCAAGGACACAAGGAGGAGACCAAGCAAACACCCCAAGAAGAAATTCAGTCAGACACAGAGCACCTCATGCTTTCAAAGGAAAAAAAAAGATGACCCTGGATAATCTTTCTAAAAACCACTCTAAGTTGCTATGATTTTCTGAAGTAGTAAATGGCACTCGGGCTGCCTTCAGGGTGCTCCCTCCCTCCTTCCTGCAGATAAACCCTGTTCTCTGCAAAACTAATCTGCCTCCACACCTGGCTATCTGCCGCAGGATTGCCTCCCTGCCCAGTCTGAGCGCCTAGCAGTCGCCAAGGCAGAGTTCTTCTACTTAGAACTGTTTTTATTGTTTGACCTACCTTAAACCTGAAAAATCTTTTCTGTCCAGTTCTAATAATTCTTGCTTGTTCTATGAAACTCTTGGGACCCATTCAGGCATTTCACTCCCTTGTGAACCAGAGCACTTATGTCTTCATGATTTTAAGGCTATGCATGTTCCCAGGCCTTATACTATATTAAGTGCTTTCAGGCAATGACAAACAAGACATACAAGCTGTCAGACACTGTGTGAGGTACTAGGACCATAAAGGAAAAAGGTGGCGCCGACAGTCACATAGGACAAACACAAGTGAGCACAACTCCCAGGGCAGGTAAGGGGCAAGTACTTTACAAGAGCACGCAGATGGCTCCTGGGAGAGTGGCCAGGAAGTAACCAGTTCTGCCCACAGGATCAGTGAGACTTCACCGTCCAGCTTTGAGGCTTTGTAGAGAAATGGTCTTGTTTAAAGAAAGAAAAAGCTAAACTGAGAAGGGGATTGGGGAAAAGCCACTGTCTTAGAGCCTATGTAGGTTAAACCAGATGATGCATGCTCTTCAGTATCTTTGCAGTTTGGGGCTAGGAGATCCCATCAAGGGCCCTGCATGACAGGCTAACTACCTATGATGTCCCATGTGTAGCAGGGAATCGTGCCCTTTTTGAGAGAGGGGCAGACTGCGAGATGGTTCTGGGACAGGGGTTTCTAGGGAGAGGCACTTTCACTGCATCAACCTGTTTAGTCACCACAGCATTCACGAGTCATGTACTTGGCAGTTACCACACAGAGCCTTGTGACATGTTCCTCTCTGCTGTCCAGCTCCTTAACAGCTCTTACATTCTGTCTCCTGCCCCTTGGGCTACCAGAAGGCACCGGACCAGAACCCTTTCTTTGATGGCTCCCATAGTAACCAGCACAGCGCCTTAGAGTCAAAGAAGTTCAAGAAACCTTTCTAAACCGCAATTTCAGGATGTGAATTTGCCATACTGCCCATCAGAGAAGTCATACGATGGTCAGCAGATCCTTACCAAGTCCTAAAACATGAAGGTAGTTTGGATGTACATCAAGACAGCTGCAAAACACAGGAGAGTCTCAGTCGCTCTGTAAAGACCATGGGCTAACAAATCCCAACCTTCTCTGTAAAAAGTTTTGATAAGAAAAGCATGTGACTAATGAGCTTGGCAGCATGGAGGGTTGGATAGAGAGTGGCCCAGTGATCCAGAAAGGACTGTGAGTACTGCTCACCAGAGTGAGAGCTGCTTTCCCCAGCCCTGACACACGGCCTTTCCTCTGGTTGCCTATGAGTTCATCTTAGCACTTTTCTGAGTTCCATCACACTGAAAAGAATCTGCCTGTTTTCACCTCCCTCTCTTTATTCCCTCTAATAATTAGTGAGCAGTAGTCACATGCCAGATGTGGTGTTGTCACACGGGGACTGGGAGATAGAAGACGATCTCTACTCAAGCAGCTTGTGGAAGAAGAAAAATAACTTTTTATAATGCAGCGTGTTAAGTTCTCCTTTCTTTCCAGCCATTCAATGTCCCATTTCTTTGTTCTTCCACAAAAGGATCTGAGGCAGACAGAGGGCAGGCAGTAAGCTAGGTGGGGTAAGAGAAGCTGATACTTTGGAGAGGGGCTCCTCGAGGAAGGGACACCTGAGAGGACCCTCTCAAACAAGCTGTTATCAGCCAGGAAAAATAGAGAGGAAGACAGGAAAGCAAGTGTACATGCAGCCTATACTCAGGGGTAGGGATGGCTCAGGAGTGCCAGAGAGCTGAGGAGACACACGGAACCTGCAACATGAGGGGTCAAGAAAAGGCTTTCTGTAGCGGACAGTTAAATTTGTATTTCAGGAAAATCAGTCTGCAGGCAGGAAGAGAATCTTACAGGGAAGGCAGAGACACTCTGGTCATAGAGATGCAAGTATAGATCAGAGAGATGCCAATGCAGAAACACTAAGCCTTGGAAGTGGGAATGGTGTGTATAGTTAATCATGAAGATAGGCCTTTGCTAAAAGCCTTATAAAAGTAATACGTTAGGTGTGATAAAAATACAATGTGTTTAAATTTTTAAACAAGTTATTTACAGTAATAGACACATTACCATCAATCCCAGATACTCCCTTATTTCGAAAACTCATCCTATCGCCTTGCCACTTTCTGCAGCAGTTCTGGAAAGCCTCTTTCATGAATGTCTTTAGTAGTACTGTTACAGCTGCCTCAGTGCTCTAAACTGATACAAAATACTTACCTTTTATGGTGATTTGTATTTAGGCAGGCATGTGCCACTGAGCTATACCCCTGGGTTCTGGTAGTTTTTATGTAGAGAACAGCCAACAGTTACACAGTACTGGATTTTGTGAATAAAGTAGATGAAGATTCACCTTAAATGTTTTTTATGAGCCTGCCTTTCTTTTGGATGGCATTCAGCAGCAGCGTTCTATCTATTTTTGATTATAACCTCTTGGAAGACACTCAAGAGGATTTCCAGAACTGCTGTAGAAAGTGGCAAGAATGGTGGGATGAGTTTTCTGAATGAGGGATAATATTCTGAGAATTAATGGTAATATGTCTTTTCCTATAATACATTAAACATTTTTTAATAAATACTTTCACTGTATTTTTGGATCATGCCCCATTTTTCACACACATTATACATGCACTACCTGACACTGACCACATGGTGGCAGCCTCACATAACCACTGCTGTGAAGAGTTAGCGCCCACTTGGGGGAACAGGTTCACTGTCACCCAGGGCAGATCACTGTATCCATTCCCAGAATTTCAAAGGAGGCATGAGCTCTCTCTGTTTGCCCCCATAAACACACTGTTCTCCCACGAAAACCCCAGGGGAAACAATGAAAAGTCAGTGGATCTGGGGCAAGAAGCATAAACATCAGCAAGGCCTCCAGGCCCAAAGCACCTGAAGCTGAGCAGAGGGAAAGCTCCTGCGAGACACCACCATCAAGCAGAACCACTGAGGAAAGGACCAGGCTCAAGACTGAGAGCAGGGGACAGCCAGCTAAGGAGCCTCCTTATCCCCATTCCTTGACACAGGTCGGCTGTGGGAGCTGCAGGGACATGCTCAGAGGGCTGCTGCTGCCATCTACACACAAACTGGTAGGACACAGGACACACCATGAGGAGGTAACAGCTTGACCCGGCTCCACAGTCCAAAAGGCACAGAGAACCCACTTCAGGCCCCTGGGGCCTGTCCCCTCCCACTGACTGGCCTTCTAGAGGACATGCTACCATCTCTCATTCACAATTCAGAGGCAAAGAAACCACAAGAGGGAGGATGGAGTAGAACAGAGTCCATGATCTGGACCAGAGCACCTGGAATCCACCCTAGGGGAGGTAGGCCATTTCACACAGACAACTTGTTTCATCCCACAGCAGCCCCACTAGGAGGTACTGACACCCCCCACCTTGCAGATAAGAAAGTAGAGCCACCCAGATATATAACTTTAATGTGCCCAGAGTCAGCACAAGCCAGAAGGGGGAGGTCCAGGCCGCCTGATCTCCCAGCAGATTTGCAGCAGAGAGAGAAGGAACCCAGCAACCTGCCAGACTCACGAGCTTGTTCTGGAGGCAGAGGATGGGGAAGCACAGACAAAGGTATCAAGCAGCATCAGGGGTGGTCAAAAAGAACAGCCTGCCCAGCCACTATGCAGAAGGTGAAGGAGGAGGTGTAAAACCCTTGAGGGGAAATTAATTCACACATTTTCTGTCACATACAAAAGCTCTCCTACCTTCAAAGTGATTCCAGGCAGCATCCCTAGCATTTATCATTTTGCTTAAATTGTTGATTAAAAACCTCATAAATGTTTTTAATTAACAGTGCTGGTGGAGCACCAAATCTTAGAAATCACACTGCTGTCAGCCTGAATCCCTCAAAGAGAACAAGGACAACGGATTGCGGCAGATCACTCCTGCCAGCCTGAGTTCCTGGGGCAGCCACAGCTCTGGGAAGGGACTGGTTCCTGGGCTCACTCAGTACCGCGCTCCTGCCCTCTGGGGGACTTCATGTCACACACCAGACTGAAGAGACGATGGACACCATATCCACAGTGTGCAGTGGGATCAAAGCTACTTCCTCCATCATACCAGCACAAGCCGTTTCTCAGGAATATTTTAAAGCATGACATAGCAGGATAATTTACACAATGACTTAAAATACATGCTTTAATTCCACCTGGAATGATGAGGTGGTGGAGAAATCAATGTTTCAAATCAGTCCTGAGGAGCTGAAAATACCCTCCATTTCTCCTTGCATCTGCCTGATCACTGTTCTGGAAGCAGGCTCAGCACAGCCTTGTCTTTATTACCTGTTGAACTGCTATTTTCCTCCACTATTTTGTTTTGTTTTTGCATGTTATAATGGGGATCGAACACACAGCCTTCACACAGACCTGCATCCCCAGCCCTTTTTTATTTTGAGATAGGGTCTCACTTAGTAAGTTGCCCAGGCTAAGCCTGAACTTCTGATCTTCCTGCCTCAGCCTACCAGAGTACTTGGATTACAGACATGTGCCACCATGCCTGGCCTGACCTTTACTTCTTAACTGGAACATCAGTGAATATTCTCATTTCTTCCTCAGACATCAGTACAAGGTTACAGATTGGGATATTATTAAAAAAAAAAAACAGCTGTTTAAGGCTAACTGCTTTTGACTGGAATTTCTGGAAAACTTTGAAAGGAGTACTTATTTAAAAAACTGTTTATTTAAACTACAGATTGGCAATATGACTAGCCACTGAGACATAACCAAGTGTCTGCACAAAAATCCCTTAAGATACTCGGCAAATAAGACCATCTAAAGGGACCCAGGCCTGGTGATACACTCCTGTGACACCTACCTAACTCCAGAGGCTGAGGTAGGAGGTTCACAAGTTTGAACCCCGCCTGGGCAACTTCATGAGACACTGTCTCAAAATTTTAATAAAAGGGGATGGAGGGGCCAGGGATTTAGCTCAGTGGCACAAGCACCTGCCTGGCAAGCTCAAGGTTGTGAGTTCCATCCCTGGTACCCAAAATGGAGGGTGGGTGGAGATGTAGCTCAGTAGCAGAGTTTTTGCTTAGCACATGGGAGGTCCTGGGTTCAATACTAAAGGGGCATAAAGGAAACACACACACACACACACACACACACACACACACACACAGAGCTTGGTAAGCAGAAACTTTTGCAAGCTCTGACCTCCTCCTGCAGCTTCAGAAATACTCTAAACACCATTGCACAATCTGTAACCTTGAAAAAATCTCAGCCTTTCCTGCCAGCACTTTGCTGCAGCCACCTGTCCCTACAGGTAGTAAAAGATTAGACACCCAGAACCAGTGTTGACACAACACTGCTGGGCCTCTTTCTTCCACCGCTCCCACCCCTAAGTTTGGAGTTTACTGTTGCTAAAGTAGAGGGAGAGAACTTAGAAGGGAACATGGAAAATCAAGAGCCTTGAGGCACAAGAGCAAATGGAGAAGGACTTGCTATGACGTTTCCACAAAGAGGCACTGCCATCTGAGTGAAGGAAGTAGCAGGGATCCCCACTCCTGGGATCTGCATCTGATGGGGTTTGGGATGGCAGGCCACTGTGTGAAGCCACCTTGTGGCTTGCAGAGGTTCCCCAGTGACAGCCCTCTAAGGAAAGAAGCTCTGCTTAATTCTGTGAGCAACATTCCCCAAAATGCTGGGATCCAACGACGCAGGGTTCCCTTACAGAAGTACCCAATGCCCATGCCTTTCATCCTAGCATCCTGCTTCATCCAATGCCATTTCTCTGGCCTCTACACTCGCCTGCATGAAACACAGTAGAGGGCCAGTCACCTCTGTTAGAAGTGGCTCCAAGTAGTTCCTCAGGTATAACCGTCACATTTCTGAGCAGCTGGTTTCAAGTTCCCTGTAATTTCACTCTATCCTTGTTTATTTTCCTCAACAAGTGAGATCTGCAGGAAGGGACAGGCAATCACTTGGGGGCAGGGCTGTGGTGAGAGCCTGGAAACCTCCCAGGGGCTTAGCAAGAGATCCTGTGAGACTCCTGAAATGGAGAGGTTCTCCATGCGGCCACCCTGCCCTTCCTCTAGATCCTCAAAAGCCGAGCTCGTTCCTCACCCCACAGCCTTTAAAACACGCTGTTCTTTACACCTGGTGCTCTCTCCCCAGTTCCTCCACTGCCACATTTCTTCTCACGACTCAGCTAAGTGCAGAGCCTTCCCCTCAGAGGACCCTCCCACTAGTGCAGAGCCTTCCCCTCGGAGGACCCTCCCACTAGTGCAGAGCCTTCCCCTCGGAGGACCCTCCCACTAGTGCAGAGCCTTCCCCTCGGAGGACCCCTCCCACTAGTGCAGAGCCTTCCCCTCGGAGGACCCTCCCACTAGCGCAGAGCCTTCCCCTCGGAGGACCCTCCCACTAGCGCAGAGCCTTCCCCTCGGAGGACCCTCCCACTAGCGCAGAGCCTTCCCCTCGGAGGACC